>JARBWK010001418.1:0-19254 GCA_030556195.1 Anolis apletophallus | reverse complement strand
GGTTGGGGGAAAAAGACACCAGGTCTGGGAGTGGCATGGAATATAAAACAAATCACGTGTGTTATCTTATGAATTGGAGTTATTAGCAAATGATACAGCCAGGGAACAGCTGATTTGCAAATAGAAATCAATTCTCTGGCTGGGATGGTATTACAATAGACAAAAGCAGTGGGCAGCACCGTAGTATAATGCTAAACAGCTGTTTGAGAAAGCAAATAAATCAATACAACCGTAGTGGTAAAATCAAACAGTTCATTAGGCTGCGAAAAGTCACAGGTAAGTCTCCACAATGGGAAGTAAGTACGTAATAGGATGAACCACTATGACAAAGTAGCTGAATCAAATCATCAACATCCAATAGGCACAGTGGCTGTACAGAAATGAAAAGTAGTAGGCCACTATAGCAAATCGCTATACAATATACAGAATTCAAGTTCCAAACATCAATGGGCACAATGGCTATTAAACATAAACAATAATCGAGTCAGTTAGTGCAGAGTAGGAAGGTGATGAGCTCGAGAAAGTTCAATGCTTCACAGTAGGTGAGCAAGAACTTGCAGGATGGGAGAATCCCCAATGTTCGAAAACAAGCGGAAGGATGAAGCTGGTGGCTCAACTGGTCGTGACGAGTGTTTCTTGGTCATGCGCAATGGCACACCGCTAAGGATTATGGGCGTCGTGGTCAGCTAGGCTCGCTCTGTAACCCGGCGCATGTCTTTATCTTGTGAGAACCGCGCGAATGGCGGCCCGCAGAGTTGCTGGAATGGGTAGTTCGGGAAGAAAAACAGGCGTCCTAGGTAGTGAAGGTGTTCAGGCTGATGCCAGGGTAGTAATGTAGGGTCCACTGCTGCGCAGGGTAGGCGTGGGCAGTGGAGGGGCCGCTGACGGCGGAGCTCTCTCTCCTGAGCCGGCTAAGGGCGTTTTAGTCGCTGGGACTTCCTCAGAGGCGTAAATAATAAGCGTCCTCAGTATAGGTGTATCTATATAATCATAAGAATGACAAATAATAAGTCTTAAATGAACGGTGTGGTCTGGGCATGTCAGGAGTAACTAAGTAGAAGATAATTACCGTTCAGAGTTGTTCAGACTTCACGGAGGACGGACCAATCAAAATCCGGAAATGGCAAAGTTTGGAGGTCGTCAGAGGGTATTTATGGGATTTTAAGGCAAGCTTTTTAAAGGGGCACTCTCTTAGTGTGTTGTAGAAAGGGTAGGTCGGGAAGTAGAAAAGGGGGAGGAGTACTCAATGTCTGACAGTGGCATTCATTTATTCAAAAGGGCATTTATGGTCAGGGGGTCATTAAAAGGCCCCCAAAACGTTTTTTCTGTTGCTAATTGCACAATCCAGAAAGTTTCCCTCTTTTTAAGTAGGGATATCATGTCCACGTGTGGAGCTTTTAACTCTCTCAACTACTTGTATTTTGATGTTGTCAAATGTATGTTGTTTTTCTGTGCAATGTGCATATAACGTGGAATCTGTTGATTTAAGTTTAATTCTGGATTTGTGCTCAAGGGAACGTTCGCGTAGGCTCTAGTGGTAAAGCCTGTGTACTGCAAATGGCAGCTGCACTCGAGGAGATACACCAGGCCGGTGGATTGGCAATTAGAGTACGTTTTTAGTTTGAATTGTCTCTTGTTAGTGGTGCTAATGACCATTTTATGTTGTTTTATGTGTTTGCAAATCGTGCAGGATCCATAGGGTATGTGCCGACCACTAGGAGCTCTTAAGTTGAGGTTGGGGTAAACTAGTGTGTGTAAGGACATCTCCTAGGTTCCTGGTCCTTTATGGGCCACCATCGGAAAGTCTTTAAGGCCAGGGATATTGGAGACCAAGGGCCAGTAACGTTTGACAATTTTAGTGATTTGAGTGCCATGAGGACTCAACGTAGTGGCCCACACAATTCTATCTTCCCTTTCTTTAGGAGCCTTGGGTTCAAATAAAGATTGTCTGTTGAGTCGATCTGCTCTTTCCCTGGCTCTCACGTAAGATGTGTCCTGGATAGCCTCTACTCCTGAGATTGTTTTCTAGGAGATCAGCTTCTAATATGTAGTGGGTCAAGTGAGTGCAGTTCCGTTTCAGGCGAAGGAATTGACCATAGGGCAAATTATTCTTTAAGTTGAAGGAATGATAACTCTTGTAGTGTAAGAGACTATTTTTTTGTATAGGTTTCCGGCCTGGTGTCTCCTCGAGTGCAGCTGCCATTTGCAGTACACAGGCTTTACCACTAGGAGCCTACGAGCGTTCCCTTGAGCACAAATCCAGAATTAAACTTAAATCAACAGATTCACGTTATATGCACATTGCACAGAAAAACAACATACATTTGACAACATCAAAATACAAGTAGTTGAGAGAGTTAAAAGCTCTCCACACGTGGACATGATATCCCTACTTAAAAGAGGGAAACTTTCTGGATTGTGCAATTAGCAACAGAAAAACGTTTTGGGGGCCTTAATGACCCCCTGACCATAAATGCCCTTTTGAATAAAATGAATGCCACTGTCAGACATTGAGGTACTCCTCCCCCTTTTCTACTTCCGACCTACCCTTTCTACAACACACTAAGAGAGTGCCCCTTTAAAAGCTTGCCTTAAAATCCCATAAATACCCTCTGACGACCTCCAAACTTTGCCATTTCCGGTTTTGGATTGGTCCGTCCTCGTGAAGTCTGAACAACTCTGAACGGTAATTATCTTCTACTTTAGTTACTCCTGACATGCCCAGACCACACCGTTCATTTAAGACTCATTATTTGTCATTCTTATGATTATATAGATACACCTATACTGAGGACGCTATTATTTACGCCTCTGAGGAAGTCCCAGCGACGAAACGGCCCTTAGCCGGCTCAGGAGAGAGCTCCCCGTCAGGCGACCCCACTGCCCACGCCTACCCTGCGAGCAGTGGACCCTACATTACTACCCTGGCATCAGCCTGAACACCCTTCACTACCTAGGACGCCCTGTTTTTCTTCCCGAACTACCCATTCCAGCAACCTTTGCGGGCCGCCATTGCGCGTTCCCGCGCATGCGCACATGCGCTCGGGTTACAGAGCGAGCCTAGCTGGACTACGACGCCCATAATCCTTAGCGGTGTGCCATTGCGCATGACCAAGAGTACTTACTCGTCCACGACCAGTTGAGCGTCACCAGCTTCATCCTTCCGCTTGTTTTCGAACATTGGGGATTCTCCCATCCTGCAAGTTCTTGCTCACCTACTGTGAAGCATTGAACTTTCTCGAGCTGATCAGGAAAGTTTCATCACCTTCCTACTCTGCACTAACTGACTCCTCGATTATTGTTTATGTTTAATAGCCATTGTGCCCATTGATGTTTTGAACTTGAATTCTGTATATTGTATAGCGATTTGCTATAGTGGCCTACCCACTTTCATTTCTGTACAGCCACTGTGCCTATTGATGTTGATGATTTGATTCTGTACTTGTCATAGTGGTTCATCCACTATTGTACTTACATACTTCCCATTGTGGAGACTTACCTGTGACTTTTCGCAACCTAATGAACTGTTTGATTTTACCACTACGGTTGTATTGATTTATTTGCTTTCTTAAATAGCTGTTTGGGATGGTAATACAACAGAAGTTAGCCCTGGATTATTTGCTGACAAAAGAAGGGGGCCTATGCGTTTGGCTAAATACCACGTGTTGTCATTATATTAACATGACAGGAGATATTGAGGTGGATATGAGAAATATTCAGCAGGTTGCTATTCAAGTTCAGAAGACTTATGATAACTCAGAAGACTTCTGGGGAATCCTGGCTGAGTTGGTTGCCAAATCTTAAATGGTTAAAATCTCTAATAATGTTAATTCTTGTGATTTTTTGTTCTGTAACAATCATTCTGTGCTGTTTGCCAATTTTACTGAGATATTGTAGTTTTGCAGCGCGCCAGACAGTCGAGGCAGCGAGAAATGTAAGGAAACGGGAAACACGGGACTGGACACAGGACTGGGGCCAGTTTTAGGCTAAAAGCAGGTTGTGTAAATGATTTAGTGGCCAGAAAATCAATTTACAAGAAAAAGAGAGGATAATAAAGAATTGATGCTTTTAGCAGGAGTACTGTCAGGAGAGAGTGATGCACAGCGAAGGTTTCAGAGTAGCTGGCCTTAGAATAGCGAGGCAGCTCGCCAAAAGCCATGACGGGACAATCAGCCTGATTGGTAGAAAGGCACAAGCAGTGATTTGCCAAGAGAACATCATGTGCCTTTAGATAAAAAGCGGCCTGATTGGCCCATAGTCTACCATGCTGCGTTGTTTACATAGTATCTGAATGGTTAGAAAGCGCGCATGGGCAAATGAAGCTGTTCCTGCTGGCTGGCACAGGGAACGGCTGTAGAAATGTTGCGATTTAAGAACATCTTGCCCATATGGCCGATAACATACTGTGAGAATGAGAAATTCTATTTCTTGTGCTGCTGCTGCTGGCAAGCTGCCTCTGCTATTCTGAGCCTATGCTAAGTAGCACTTTCTCCTGGCATTTCTTCTGCAAATCAACAATTCTACTATATTCCTCAGTTTTTCTTTTGCGAAGCGTTTTACAAAAAGCGAATGCAAACATGATTAATGCAGCCTAAAAATCTCTCCAACTTTCCTCCTGTAACATGGCTATTTTCTCTAACTTGACAGTTTGGCATGCAATTGAGGCACAACACTCTAACATCAATGGAAAGCAGCAAAATACAAGTCCAATTGTATAGAAGGTTTCAAAACCTATCACCACCAGTGATTTTAACCATTTTGCATCTGGCAACCCTCCAGTTAACCAGTCCCACACGTTGCTAGGTGGCTCATATGACCCTTGAACCTCCTTTGCAATTTCCTGTATTTTCCCGTTGCTAGTGATACCTGAGAACTTGCAACTACAATTATACATCATCATATCTTTCTGTAAGATCTCCAGCAATAATCATTTCAATCTGGCTTATTCTGTAAACATAAACATAATGAAGCCCACGATCACCAACTCTTTAAAACTGAGATGGTTCATTAACATTATGTTGAATCATGACCTGTAGCTTTTCAGGCCATCTTCTATCTCTGATTCAAATTATGAAATTGTATTTAGCAGTTGTCTTTTGTTCATTGCACAAAATCCTCTTTTTGTTGTCAAGAGGTAATCTAAGGCCATTTTCTGCTGTATCTCCGTTTGACTTAACTCTTCAGCTTCAGTGGCACTGATGGATTTTCTAGGCGACAGATGAGCCTCACAATGCTCTTCTGATTGTCTTGGGCTATTATTCCTGGGTATGACCCTAAAGACAGGATCTCAGTGATGGCTCCGGCTCCTACCCTTTGGGGCTTTTGGTGTCAGACAGTTGATCCTTAGTGGTCACTGTGTCATCACACCCAGCACCCATTTCTCTGGCTGGAACCCCCTCTTCTGCCTCTCTCTGGGTTCCTTTGATAATTCACACTGGTAGGGTTAGAAAGCCCACACCAACACACTGATACCTCCCAGGATGATAGCTATTAGCCCATTTGACAAAGGAGAACCCCCAAGTTAGGGTCTCTTTATCTGCCAACCTGAACAGATGCTGTCACTGGTGTATTCATTTATCTCAAACAAAGGTCAGTTAGGATACAGCTCTCTCTTTCCCATGTCAGACAGATTTTGAGTCTTGACATAACTGAAGTTGTGGCCTTTGCATAATCTAGTGATCTGTGCAATGAGTTTAACTTTTGAAACAAAATGTAATTGGGTCCCTCCAGCACTGCTGAGGACATTAAATTGTTAACTGCAATCCTCCAAGCGTTATTTGAGGATCCTTGCTTTTTAAAGGTAGGGATGAGAATGACCCTACTGTTTCTTTTTATGCATGTATCAATGTACTATCTGAAACATGTGTTGTATCTGTATCTTGATCCAATTGCCCTGCGTTGGACTATGGTCAGTCCCAATAACACATTTTACTGATCAGCCTTATCACTTCTGCTCTCTGGTGGAGGCCTACAAAGGATCGTCTTACACCACCAGCAGAGCCAAAACAAGCAAAACTATACAATATACAGAAAAACCCAAAAACTGGCACCCCCAAGTCCCAAGGTCATGTCTTTGGGTGACTCTCGGAAGTCTACCCTCCTCTTTGGGGTGGTGAGTGGCCCCCCCACGATGCTGACTCTCCTTCCCTCTTCAAGGTCGTCCTTTGAACCTCCTTTCGGCGCGCCTGCCGGAACTTTGGTCAGGCATATCTTCAGTGGGTCCTCCTGGTCATCGTCCACTTGAATAATAATATATCTGCTATTCAATGGCTTATTTCCAGTAGTATCTCTTTGGATTTTAAATATAACGGTTCCAAAGCCTTAATCTCCTCACTTGGGGTAATCAGGAAAACATCATATCACATCACACTGCCCTTTTTACTTCGATCTCAATGGGCCAAGCCTCCATTTTGTTTTGTTTTGTTTTGTTTTGTTTTTTAAACCACATGGTATCGCCTGGGGAGACAGAAATACAGAACAGTAACAGGGAAACACAGCACATCATTTTAAACAAATAGAAACCACTTGGAACCAATTTAAATCAGCTTCTTGACACCTCTTTGCTGAAGTTTCTTTCAATGTCCTATTTCAAGTCACCCCTAGGGAATGGATTCTCTGATGAACAATACCTGGCCCATCAACATATCCCCAGTCCTGAGCTTGCAGTCTTTTGCAATTGAATTTTTACCAATTGGTAGATGGTATCTCTCCCTCATTCCGTTGTAATGGGGCGTGGCATCAAGCTGTGAAAGACATCATCTTCATCTCCTTTTTAAAACATGATTCTGAACCCTTGACTAAAATGGCACAAACAAATTAATCTCTTATCAAACTAACAATCAAGACTAAATTGTGGTAATGATCACTTTAACAATTCAACAAGAGAAATCATTTAACTTGAAAAGGATATAGCCTTCAGTATAATCCCAAGCAAGTCCGGCCTTGGTTATTTTAGGCTCAGATGGCCATTCACACATCCACTCATGTCCAACTTTTATCTCTTTTGATCTCTGGCATAGAAAACAATCTCAATCACCCTTGATTGAAGAAATAAATCTATTAGATTCCAAGTAAAATGAGGGAAATATCTATATTCTGTAATCTGTAGTCTCTAAGGTCAGTCCTGTGTAAGAAAGTCTGTAAAATAAAGTTCTCATTATTTTCCACGCCTTTTACTCATCCAGCCAGTTCTCATATTTTTTTTCCATATCTTTCACTCATCTGGCCAGGCTTAGCTCCTGTGTTCATTAAGCTTTTCAGCTGGCTGTGATTGGATATAATTTCCAGGCTTGAGACCTAAAAACAAAGAGAGTGAAGAGAGAAGGGAGAGAGAGGGGAGGCTAATTACCCAGCCGTAGAATCCTCCACCGATTTCCATCGATATCACATCCTTTTGCTTTCACAATCTCTCACTTCCAGCCAATTTCCACCTTTTTTTTAGAACAGCCTCCATGGTTTTTCTCCACATCCACATAACAATCTCCACGGTTTATCTCACATTTCTCTGTCCATCTGCTTCAATCATCTTTCGACATATCTGTTTCCATCAATGCATGACATCATATTTCATTCAATTTTTTTCCAATAGCAGCCATCTCATTTTGCTGCTTATATTTCTTCCAAGGACACCAGGTGTCGCTGTTGTCCAACCAAGGGGGAGGGTCCTGCCCTCCAGACGCATCTGTGACATTCCTCCAACTTATATATCGGCACTCTCAGGTTTTAATCCCTTCATCTGCAACTTGCTTTTTCCACGTAACAAAACAGTCCCTTAAATCTGGCAAAAAGAAACCCCATGGGCTCTATCTGCTTTAATGTCCCGTTCAAAAATAATCTCTTTTCAGTCAAAGTATCATTCATTATACACCAAAAATCATGCCTGGGGTTATTCTCATAAGATATTTTTCAAAATGTCATTCATCATTTCAATACAGGTTTTGGAAAATCTTTTTCCTGTAAAAAAGAATGGCTAAAACGAGGCAACAGGGTTGCGGCCTGACTTTTTAAAAGACCTTTTTTTCCTTCAGCTTAAAACACTGTCTGCTGCCACCCTGTGGCAGTCCCCATGTACTTCTACATGATGGAAAAGAGAGCCCTTTTTTGGTAACAAGGGCGGGCGATTCTTATACAGTTCACGGTGTTCTTTTCTCACATTCCAACATTTGGCACAGATAATTATTCTCCTTTCTTGAAAACAATAGGGTTCCTTCTCACATCTTAATCTCACCCTGGCTCTCCTTTTATCTCTGTAACATTCCGTTCTCAAGCCCTGGCGCAGTGCCAATGAGCAAAATCTCACATATTTACAAGCAAGATTCATTTTCCACATAGACACAGAGTGAATTAGGATTTTTGCATAAATAAGCAAATATTCATTTTTCCAGAATCATTCACACACACAGATATGCTTGTTAATGATTAATCCCCCCTCATTCATACACAGAGAGAAACCTCATTCACACACACGTTGGTGTATTAATTAAGAAATGCATATGCTTAGAGAAACACTGTTCCAGCATTGATTGAGTTAAACTACACAGAGAGTATCGCGAGACAGGTTATCTAGTCTTGACGAATCACCGCTGAATGCACTGTGAACTGGACAGTTCATCACTCATCGCTGGCATGCAAAAAACATTCTTTATAGATAATGAAACTGCGGGTGCGCCATCTTTTTGCGGCTGTTAAGCAGACACGCCATGGCTATGCATCTTCGGTCTTTCTGATTATTCCAGGGACACAAAACCCACACACTTATATATATATATATACATTAGGGACTAGTGAACATCATAAAAATGCAAACAATTGGAAACATCAGCTTTTGAATGGCCCCAAAAGAAAATCATACCCACTTTCTAGTAAATCAGGTATATATTTTCTTCTTCTCTCTTTGAATCTTTTCAATGCAACATATCTGAGTATTCATTATACTGGCACATTCTTTCCTCCCACACATGCATTTCTTATGGTAAAATATCCATTACATCATTTTGTACATATTCTTACAGTTTTAAAACACAATTATATATATCATTCCTATGAATGCACTTCATTTTGTACACATAAACATATAACATTTAACATTTTATATAAGGCATTTCAATCCTGAATCTTTTAAACCCAGTATTTTAATATGCAGTCTCATTTCTTAGGCTCACATGTACAAGGTCAAATGTTTGCCTGCCTGCCAATTTTCTTATCAGCACAAACACATTCCTTCCTTGCACAGAATGAGTCTCTTTCAAACTTTCCTTCTTCAAAACTAAATACAGTCCTTTTGGTTGCCTTGACTTAATCGGACACATAAAACAGTTCACACTTTTAAAACATAACAGCACTTCTTTTGAACAAACATTTTCTAACTCATACACACACACAGGATTTTTATTTTTCCCTCTGCCTCCCTTGTCTCAAGCCATTGAATTTCTTGAGACAAGAAAGGCCAATCCTTTCTCTCCTTGCCTTTGCTATCATGCACGTGCCCTGCTGGCACCTTTTATCCACCATACCTCCTTCTTTTACTACCCTTTCCCGAACCTGTCAACATTCTCCAACACACAACTCAAGGGCGTCCCCTTGTTTTCCGGAACTCCCACCACCCATTTCTAAGGGGCACTCAAGGTTCCTCCCCTCAAATGGTGTGTGTGTTCCCCAAGTGTTTCTTCACCTTAAACACTATACTTGCCGGATTTCTCACTAGACGCTTGGAACCCCGGCGCCCCCGGACTTTCTCTGCGTGCTTCTGGTGCCGGATTACTCACTAGACGTGGTACAACCTGCGCCCCCGGACTTGCCTCTTCTTCTGGTTTCACTGGCAGTATTTGGCAATTGCAGTCTCTCGGATCGATAAGCGTTTCTCTGAGGCGAGACGGGCAGCCGGTCATTTTTCCGGGGCCCCTCTCAACTCACCCAAGTCGCCTCAGCTTCCCGCTTCCAAGCGGAGACTGTCCTGACAACAGGATCGCGCCCTTCTGCATCACAGACTCGTCTGGATGGCACTTTCCATCATCACGTCGGGGTCGCCAAAGATGTAGCAGTATCTGGAGTCCCAGAACTCCCAAGGCAATACCTTTTGTCTTAAGCTGCCGTTCCTAGCGAGCACAAGGACGGAAAGACGCGACAATTTTACTGCGATTCAGGAAACCAGCTTTATTTTCATGACATCAGCTGATGGGTCCGTTCTATAGCAAAACAAGTTACCAGAACAGCACAACCTTTCCTTCTAGCAATCAGTTTTTATACAGCAATGGAGGTAATTTTAAGACCTGCCTCCTTCATCTTGTTTTACTGGCTAACATCTATAAGCTGATCTGACACCAACCAATCAACAATGCATTAGGTAATCTAATAATCCATTGGCTAACAGACATTGCGCAGTTTATTTTCTTGGCCAGTTATTAAAGCTATTTCTATGTGCGCAGCTTGTCTTTATTCTGTTACTTTTCTGATAAGCATTCCCACGTTCCAGCCAGATGAATGTTTCATTAGGCTAACACATGCGATGTCTCCTGAACCAATCACTGGCTATTTCTTGTGCTGCTGCTGCTGGCAAGCTGCCTCTGCTATTCTGAGCCTATGCTAAGTAGCACTTTCTCCTGGCGTTTCTTCTGCAAATCAACAATTCTACTATAGTTTCTCTTCAAGACCCGTTCGGCGTGTCTTCTCGAAAGAGGCCGCAGCATTGTGGATAGTGCATCTCCATGCCTCCCGATGTGAGGCCAGTGTGGACCATTTTTGGTGATCAATCTGGCCGAGCCTGAGATGTTGTTTCAGGGAGTCCTTATATCTCTTTTTGGGGGCGCCTCTTGCGCTGACCCGTGGCGAGTTCACCATAGAGTAGTATTTTGGGGAAGCGGTGGTCCTCCATCCTAGAGACGTGCCCTGCCCAGCGCAGCTGTGTTCTCAATAGCATGGCCTCAATGCTGGTGACCCCTGCTTGCTCAAGGACAGCAACATTCGTCACATAGTCGGTCCAGTGTATATTTAGGATTGTGCGAAGACAGCGCTGATGAAAGCGTTCGAGGAGTCTTAGGTGTTGGCGATAGGTGACCCATGTTTCAGACCCATAGAGGAGAATAGACAGTAGTATAGCTCTGTACACACTGATTTTGGTGCTTTGACTCAGGTGCTTGTTGCTCCAGACCCTTTTGTGAAGCCTTCCGGATGCACCATATGTCTTTGCTAATCTGATATCAAGGCAGGTAATCCATAACTATCTGCTTTGAACTGGGGTATCTGAATCCACACTGCCATATAATCCAGTTCGGTGTGGATTTTATACAGCTGTGTGGAAGGGACTTAAAAGACCATGTAAAACTAAAACTCCCGTGATTTCATGGCACACGAACATCGCAACTAAGGTGGTGTCAACCCGCGTTAATTCCACTGTGTCAATCAGGCTGTTAGGAATTGTGGGAGCTGTAGTCCAAAACACACGGAGGGCCCAAGTTGGCCCATGTCTGGTGTAGATACACCCCCTATTTATTTATTTACGATGTTTCCATCCCGCCTTCCTCAAGCCTAAAGGTGGCTCACAAATTAG
This sequence comes from Anolis apletophallus, assembly GCA_030556195.1. Taxonomy (NCBI): domain Eukaryota; kingdom Metazoa; phylum Chordata; class Lepidosauria; order Squamata; family Anolidae; genus Anolis; species Anolis apletophallus. Next base: position 7,709 of record JARBWK010001418.1, on the reverse strand, counting down.
CAGCAATTTGATGCCATAACAATCCACAATATACAATTAAAAGCATTTTAAACAACATTATAAAATCCATATATATAGATACTACTCTATGGTGAACTCACCACGGGTCAGCGCAAGTGAGGTGCCCCCAAAAAGAGATATGAGGACTCCCTGAAACAACATCTCAGGCTCGGCCAGATTGATCACCAACAATGGTCCACCTAAAGGAGAAATTGATGCTTTAACAGAAGAAACGTCAGGGAAAGGTGCTGCTTTAGAATAGTGGAGTCAGCTTGCCAGCAGCAGCTCGAGAATTAGCCACTCTGATTGGTCCACACAAGCACAGGCTGTGATTAGCCCAGAGAACATCATGTGCCTTTAAGATAAGAAACAGTCTTGATTGGCTTAGCATTCACCATGTGCGTTTGTTTACAAAGTTAGCAATTGGGTTAGGAGATGCGCATGGCAAATGAGGTTTCCACTTGGCAGGCTTCCAGTGGGAACTCGGTAGCAAATGTATCGATTCAAGTACAGCCTGCACATAAGGCAGATAACATAGAAGAAAGATGGAAATTTACACTGCGCAACGTTTGTCAGCAAATAGGATTGAGATGCTAGGAATGCTTTGTTTAATTGGGTAGAGTAATCTGGGTTCATGAATGCTAGCCAGTAACAATGCATGAAGAAGGGAGGGACTGAAATATTGTCGCCATTGTTTGTATAAAACCTGTTTACTGGGAAAGATCGGGGTTCTGTCTCCAGCGGCATTGTTCCGCAAAGGGGGCAGGCCCATCAGCTGATGTCATGCAAATAAAGCTGGTTTCCTGAATCGCAGTAAAATTGTCGCGTCATCCGTCCTTGTGCTCGCTAGAAACGGCAGCCTAGTACAAAAGGTATTGCACATGGAGTTCTGGGACTCCAGTTACCGCTACACACCCTGGCCTCACATCGGGAGGCATGGAGACGCATTATCCACAATGCTGCGGCAAAAGTTCTCGTTATAGTCCTTTTATCTATCTATATATATAAAAGGGAAGTGGTAGTGCAACGGGGCAAATGGACAGGAAAACTAAATGCCCCCGAGGCACAAAAACCACCCAAAACATTAACATCAACCACAAGGTACATTAAGGGCACAAAAAAACCGCCCAACCTACATCGCAAGACCCTAAAATTAGACTCCCAAAACTGCCGCCATAGACCACAATGTTCACACACACACAAAATGGCCACCATACACACGTCACAATACTAAGCATGCGCAACATCATAATCCATGCCCCCCCCCCTCTGCCGCTTCCAGAACACTCCTGAGACCATAAAATTAGACCCCCAAAACTGCCGCCATAGACCACAATGTTCACACACACAAAATGGCCACCATACACACGTCACAATACCAAGCATGCGCAACATCATAATTCATGCCCCCTCTGCCTCTTCAAGAACACTCCTGAGACCAAGGGACAACCTTCCCACGCAGGCCCACACAGCGCACGGCTCAGAGATTCTACCATCTCCTAAATAGGGCACAGCAACGCGTGCCGGGATCAGCTAGTTATTATATATAAGTTGTCTTTCTATGTTTCTGTCAAGAGTGAAGTTTGAGATCATAACTTAAGAAATACATAAGAAATACATTATATATATATATATATATATATATATATATATATATATATATTCTGATTTATTCTAAAGTTCCCTCTTCCATATCTTTCACCATTATTCTTGTATCCTTTATCCAATGTTTTAATGGTTTTCAAGCAGGCCCATCACCAGGTGTTTTGGACTTCAACTCCCACAATTCCTAACTTTTGTCGAGTTATGGCCAACCCATGAATTTCATAGGGGCTTCTCAAGCTCTCATTTCTTTTCTCTGAAATGTTGCTACAATAAAAGGTTTCTGAATGCCACTCATTTACACAAATTTGTTAGCAACAAAATGCAGGAATTAATTTTTTTTCTAATTTCTGCTTTGGAAATTACAAACTATTTAAACTATAAAAAATATAAGGTGCTAACATTTAAATCATGGTGATGAGACCTAAATCTTAAAACATTACAGAATTTTGAAAATACTGCTATCTGATTTATTCATGAAATATCTACAATTAAATCAGAATACTGTCATTGCATGTGTAGATGATCGATGGGGTGACAGATGTTGCAGCCAGGTCTCCTCACATCTAGGCCTGGATTACCCATAAGGCCACCCTAGGCCATGGCCTAGGGCAGCACATTTTGGGGGCAGCCGGTCCGGACCCCCCCAAAAAAGGTTTTTTTAAATTCAAACAAAAAATCCCCGAAAAAATCCCCCCAAAAAGGGCGCATGCGCGTGGCGGCGTAAGCGCCATCCACGCCCCCCCCCCCCCTCCTTAGCTCTGCTCTCCTCGGCTCTGCCCCTGCCCCCGGCTCCGCCCCCCGCTCCGCCCCCCACTCCGCCCTCCACTCCGCCCCCGCCTCCTCACTCGCCCAGTCTGTTTCCCTGCCTCCCTTGTCCGGCTCACGCGCCTCAGTCGCTCTGTGTGTTTGTGTTTCCCTGCCTCTCTCTCGCACGCGCTCCTGCCTCCCTCCCTCGGCTCGCGCCCCCGCAGCCTGTGTTTCCCTGCTTCTCGCACCCGGGCGGGGCGGAGCCGCGTCAGAGGCGGGGGCAGGCTCAAAGCCTTTGGCCTGGGGCGCCAAAAGGGCCTGATCCGGGCCTGCTCACATCCACATGTAAATGAGGCATACCTGTAGCCTGTAATATGGGATTTTAAATTACTAATCGACTTATGGTGACTCCATGAATTTTACAGTTTTCTTAGGTAAATAATATTTCAGAAGAAAAGCATGCAGCACCTAGTATTCACTGGTAGTCTCTCATCCAAGTAGAAAGTAGGGCTGACCCATCTTAGTTTCCACCTTAAGATGTGATGCCTTCGGGCCTTTATAGATTGATCCCATGCAAACTTTGAAAAAAGCAAAAATACAACTCAAGATATCTATTGATAATTGGCATTTTTAAAAAGCCTAAATCCCACATGTGTGTATACCTTTAAATCATTTGTTGACTTAGGATGACCCCGTGGATTTCATAGTTCCATATAATTAATCCTTTGAACAATAATCATGTATAAATAGTACAAATGGCTATGCTGAAATCCTAGAGAAGCAATGAACTGCTGTAATCTTCTTAGATTGGATTATGTGGCTTGATGCATTGACCAAATTATTTTTCATCTTTGAAATAATTCCGTGGCTTGTTGTGAATATGTACTAAGGGTTAAATAAATACTTATTGAACGAATGCAGAGAACATGCAGTGTCGTGCTAAAATACCCTTTAATCTGGATTGTACCAAAATGAGCTCATTTGAGTTTAGAACTGATAAAAAAAACATAGGCGTTTGTACAGTCTTGCATCTGAAATGCTGTATCCCGAGGGCATGCTAGCACAAACTGCAGTGACTGTTTATCCATAACAGAAAACCTTTTAATCTGCTATATCCTTGTTTTGTCTGAATGCTAATTGGTATTAAATTCTGACCAGTTGTATCTCAGCATGTTTCAGGGATCTTGGTTTATCTTTATTGCTATCTTATCTCAGTGTCACAATAGTGAACATTTGTTTGTTTATTTATTTATTTATATATCTGTATCCTGCCTTTTGGAACTCAGAATGTCTCCCAAAACATCTTACAATATTTGAAAACGATACAGTACAAAAACAGAGCCAGGGGACAAATAGCAACTGAAGGAATTGATAGAACCACCTGTGTGAATGTCATCAGTGATGGGACCGAATCTTTGTTCTGAAGATATTTCAGAGGGCAGGTTTCCACAACCAAGGAATTTTTTTACAATGCCTCTGTAAATCACATTTCTGCCCATGGATGTATGTAGAGAACATCTTGTGGTGAAGGCAATGAATCTGTAGGTTCATGTGGTAGGAGGTAGTTCTTCAAATATCATTTTCTTCAAATATCCTCATTCCATGGTTTTCTTTTTGGATTTTGTAGGTGATATTCAGTGCCTTCAGTGTCCAGAGTCCAAAGAAGTTCAAATAAACAGGAGTAGAAAATGGATGTGTGTAGTGGGGGAGGGATGGAGATGGAAGGAGAGTGTTGTTGTTCTACTGTACATCATTTGTTCCTGCAAATACTGTCCATGTCTCCCCTTTCCTCACTAGTGTTTTCCTGGGTTTTGATTCAGGCAAAGAAAAACAATGATACAATCTAGTAAGAGGTATTTATATGGGAGAATAATAAACACCATTTTCCTGCTGGTTGTATCCTGGAAATACTTGTTTTTCCACAACTCTAGTTCTCCTATAAGCAATATGAGAGAGAACCACAGGGCTAAAATGTAATGGGCACACTGTAGATTAGCAAGGAAAATTCATGTGGAGCTGTGTGTTGATCTATATAGACAGTCAGTGCTTGGTTGCCATACGAGATCTTATGGTGTACATGTGAGAGCATATGATGTCAATTAGAGTATTCAGAAATTATCCGTAAAGGCTGAAGTTGAGCAATACATGCGGGTCATTTGATCGTTTCCATTGAAGTTATTTTGCATTTCTCAAACTGAATGCAAAAATGCAGTGGTAGTGCTTCAGCTTTGAGCTGCTGCAATCTATTTATTTTTGCATGTCTGACGGTACAACTGTTCCAATAAAAACCAAAAATGTATATCAGCTGTTACTGGTAATATTTATCTGGAAACATTTGGACAATGCACTACGTTAAATATATTTTGCTGTTCTTGCACAGTCCACATCTCCACATTTTTATTCTGAAAGATTTGATAAAAAAGTCAATGATAAAAAAGACTTGATAAAAACAGCTGATTTTTGTTTGTTTGTTTTTTTAATGTGCATATTGTCTTGTCCTATTGCCTACATATCTTAGAGACAACAGGTCCTGTCTGTGGTGATTATGGCCAATGTTTTTTATGGACTGAACATTGTTTTAATCCAGAGTGAATGTGTATGGTGCTAACGTAGTTGTATTTTAATGTATTTTTTAATGTATTTTAATTGTTGAAGTGTTTTGGGGTTTATATTGTTATTATTTGGGCATCGAATTGTGCCGTACTGTAAGCCGCTCTGAGTCCCCCCTTGGGGGTTGAGAAGAGCGGGGTAAAATCCTGAAATAAATAAATAATCTTTTAAACTAGCCAAGATCAGTCCTTGTGAGTACTTGGTTGGGAGACTGCTAATGTGGCATTGTGGGCTATATTTCAGAGAAAGGATCTGTCAACAACACCTATGAATATTCCTTGCCTAAGAAAACTCAGTGAAACATATTCAGGGTTAACCATAAGCAGAAGGTGACTTGAAGACACACAATGCCTTACCAGTCTTGCTCTCTTGTGTGATTAATATTGTTCATAAATACAGAGCCCTTTCATATGGTTTAAATAAGGTTTGTCTCTGCATATTTGTTATTGAAAGTTGATAAAATTTATTTCCAACTAAATATGCACATGTTGACACTATAATAATGCCTAAACCCATTTGCTTATCCTGTGTTAAAAATAGTTATATTGCATCAAATGTTTAATCGTTAACTGACTGAATTCAACAAGAAACCAAGTTTGGATTTCTTGCTTTATTTGGGCCTAAGGTAGTTAGACCCTAGTACCCCACATCAGGGCCGTAGCCAGGATTTTGTTTCGGAGGGGGCTGAGTTTGGTTCGGGGGCTGAGACCGGGTGGAAGAGGGTCTACCCTAGCAAATCTTTTGTATTGTTATCCCAATAACTCCATTAATGTGGGATATAATGAGCATGGTGATCAGATCATGATATGAATAAACATAACAGTTTAAATAATGTACCAGTAAGGCCTTTTCGCGGACCACCCTGAGAATTTCAGGGGGGACTGAAGCCCCCTTAGCCCCCCCCCTGGCTACATGCCTGCCCCACATAGAATCTTATTGTAGCTATTGTTGTGTAAGTGGGAGTAAGGTCAATTGAAATCTCAGGGAGTATGTTGTGTTGAGGTGGGCTTAAAACACATTGAAATAAAGGGACTATCTTCTAAGGCAGTGCTGTCCAACTTCTACTGGACCTAGGGCCAGACTTCCAGTCACTGAAGACCTGGGGGGCCGCCCCGCCCCCGCCCCCACCCCCCAGCCATGCCCCCAGCCACGCCCCCGGTCCCTCCTCCTAAAGTGTCACGCCAGCCTCAGAAGCGGCGATTTTAAGCTTGAGGCTGGCGTGACCCTTTAGGAGGGCAGGCAAAGCCACGGGGAGCCCTCCCTGGCGTCGCCCTCCCTCCTCGTGTCACGCCAGCCTCCTCCCCTGGTCTGCCTCTCCCACCGGCGCCCTGATCAGGGCGCCGGTGGGAGACAGAACGGCGAAGCCGTGCCTGAAGAGGAGGAAGGCAAGCGCTTGCCTTCCTTCTCTTTAGGCACGCCCCCTCCCTGTTCTGCCTCTCTCACCGGCGCCCTGATCAGGCGCCGGTGACACCAGATGGCGCTGTCTCAAGACTGATGAATGGAATCTTAAGGATTTGTCAGTTAAAAAGTGACAGTTGGTGTTAGTTGGTTTATAATATCTGTGAGGAAAGGATGTTTAGGAAGGTAGCTGTAATTGCTGTTGTTTTTCCATGCTTAGCTTGTTATTGTTAAATTCAATTCAATACAAAGTTATATTTTTACCTTGTGAATTGAATGAGAGTGTCATTATTCACACGAACAGAGACTGGAGTTTATTGGGCCGATGGGGAATTAAACTTCTATATTTCTGTTGCCTATTCCGCTGTAGCATAAATACTCGACGACGAAGAGGTTATGGGCCCAGATCCCAGAACCCAGAACCCAGAATCCAGAATTGCAGAGGCACAGAGATACTACATAACCCATAATTCATAGAAAAAGTTTTTGAATAACACTGGAAATTGCAGCAGAAGTCGCTGTTTACCTCAGTGTTAGAGAAAAAGCTGAAGTGAATTTTTGCCAGGAGCATCTGTAGTGTGAAGAAAGATGGCATTATTTGGAGCACAGCATCATTTAGAAAACTCAGAGGCAGCTCAAATTATTTAATATGGGCTACCAAAGTGCGAGCAGTTTTGGCAAAGGAGGAGCTGTTATCTTGCTTAACACATCGACCTATTTCTGATGCAGAAAGGTTGAAAGATGGCAAGGCAAGGGCTACCATCATCCTGTCAGTTGACGATAGGAACCTCACATATTTAGCTCTGGAAGAAACAGCCGCTGACTGTTGGAAAAGGCTTGAAAAGCTGTATCAGCAGGCTACTGGAGGCTCAAAAGTTTTATTGAGCAGAGAACTGTTTTCACTGAAGCTTCTGTCAATGGAAAATTGTGCCAGAGAGACTCATTTGAGTAAAATGCTGAGCATATTTAATGATTTAGCAGCAAGGGGCACCAATTTTACAGAAGATCAGAGAGGCTTAATTCTACTAAGCAGTTTGGGGCAGAGCTACAACTCATTCATTGACTCCATGCAATCTGTGAAAGAAGAGGACATCAACTTCGACTTAGTTTCGACTAGATTGGAGAACTGGGCTTGTTACAGAAGAAATGCCCAGCAACTTTCAACGGAGAAGACGGTCAACAAAAGCTTCAATATGAAGAGGAAAGAGACAATCCAGTGTGACATCATCTGTTACATTTGTAATAAACGAGGACACAAAGCTAGACAATGTCATCAGAACAAGTTTAAGAAGAGTGAATCAGCACAGAACAAGAAAGAACAGATCAACAATTCAAGAAAAGACTCTGAT
>JARBWK010001417.1:0-19259 GCA_030556195.1 Anolis apletophallus | reverse complement strand
CCCCCCCCAAAAAAAAAAAAAAAAAGGAAAATTAAAGGGGGAAAAAAAAACCTTTTTTGGGGGAAAAAAAAAATTTTTTTAAAAAACCCTTTTTTGGGGGGGGAAAAAAAAAAGGAAAAAGGGCCCCCCAAGCCCCTTGGGGGTTTTTCCCCCCAAAACCCAAAAAGGGGGCCCCCCAAAAGGTTAAAAATGGGCCCCGGGGCCCCTTAAAAATTTAAAAAATTTTTTTTAAAAAGGGGAAAAAAAATTTTTGGGGGGGGGTTTAAAAAACCCCTTTTGTTGGGGCCCCGGGTTAAATAAAAAAAAAGGGGGTTTTTTTAAAAAAAAGGTTTTTTTAAAAAGTTTTTGGGGAAAAAAGGGAAAAAAATTTTTTGGGGGTTTTTTAAAAAAAAGGGGGGAAAGGGGGGGGGGAAAAAAAAAATTAAAATTTTTTTTTTTAAAAAAATTTTTAAAAAAAAAAAAAAAAAAAAAATTAAAAAAAAAATTTAAAAATTTTTTTTAAAAAAAATTTTTTGATAAAAAAAGGGGGGGTTTTTTAAAATTTTTTTAAAAAAAATTAAAAACCCCAAAAAAAAAAATTTTTTCAAAAACACCCCCCGGGGAAAGAAAACCCCGGGAAATTGACCTTTTTTTTTTTTTTTAAAAAATTTAAAAATTTTCCCCAAAAAGGGGGAAAAAACCCCAAAAATTTAAAAAAAAAAAAAAAAAGGGGGGGAAAAAAAGGGGGAAAAGGGGGGGGAAAAAGGGTTTTTAAAAAACCCCCCCCAAAAAAAAAAAAATTTTTTTAAAGGGGCCCAAAAAAAAAAAATTTTTAAAAAAAAAAGGGAAAAAAAAAAAATTTTTTAAAAAGGGAAAAGGGGAATTTTTAAAGGGAAAAAATTTTTTTTTTTTTTTTTGGGGTTTTTTTTTGGGGTTTTTTAAAAAAAAGGGCCGGGGTTAAAAAAAAGGGGGGGGAAAGAAAAGGGAAAAAAAAAAAAAATTTTAAAAAAAAACCCCCAAAAAAAAAAATAAAAAAAACAAAAAAAAATTGGCGCAGTTATAAAAAAAAATTAAAAATTAAAAAAAAAAAAGGGGGGGGAAAAAAAAAAGGGGGAAAAAAAAATGGGGGGAAAAAAATTTTGGAATTGGGAAAAAATTTGGGGAAAAAAAAAACCCTTTTTAAAATTTTGGGGGGGGGGGCCCCCGGGGGGGGTTTAAAAAAAAAAAAAAACCCCCAAACATTCCCCCCCCCGGGGGGAAAAAAGGGGAAAAGAAAAACCTTCCCCGGGAAAAAAAACCCCCCAAAAGGGAAAAGGGGAAACCCAAAAAAAAAGGGGGGCCCCCGGTTTTTTTCCCCCCAAAAAAAAAAGGGGAAAAACCCCCCCAAAAAAAAAAAAAAAAAGGGGGGGGGAAAAAAAATTTTTTGGGGGTTCCCCCCCTTTTCCCAAAGAAGGAAAAAAAAAAAAAAAAAGGGGGGGGCCAAAAAATAAAAAAAAAAGAAATTTTCCCCCCCCCCCCAAAAAATTTTCCCCAAAAGAAAAAAAAATTTAAAAAGGGGGGGGAAAAAAAAGGGGGGGGGGGGGCCCCCGGGGGGCCCGGGGGTTGGGGGGGAAGGGGGGTTTTTGGGGGGCCCCCGGGGGGTTTTTGGGGGGGGGGGGGGGGGTTGGGGGGGGGGGGCCCCCAAAAAGGGGGGGGGGGGGGGGGGTTTTTTGGGGGGGTTGGGGGGGGGGGAAGTTTAAGGGGTTTTTGGGGGGGTTTTTTTAAAAAAAAAAAGGGTTTGGGGGGGGAAAGGGGGAAAAAAAAAAGGGGGGGAAAAAGGAAAAAAAAAGGGGGGGGGAAAATTTTTTTTTAAAAAAGGGTTTTTTTGGGGGGGGTTTCCGGGGGGGGAAAAGTTTTTTTAAATTTTTTAAAAAGAGAAGACTGAGCCGGACCCGGGAGCCCCACCACTGCGCCTGGGGGGTGGCTCCTCCTCAACCACAAGATCCAGAAAAAGGGCGATGGGCTACTTTCCCTGAACTGCCTGCCTTTCCCCCTTGGGCCCCCCAACCCACCCACCCATTTTTCATTGGGGATTTACAGTCCTTCCATGGGGCCCCCGGGGTGCTCTAGGGTGGGCCCCTTTTGGGGGGCCCTCGGGGGGGCCCCCGGGGGCCCTGTTATATCCCCCTTTGTTGGGGGTAGGGCCCCGGTTGAGGATAGCCCGCCTGGGGGGGAGGGCCCCAGGATATCCGGGGGGACAGGGGGTTTGTGGGAAAGGGGCCTGGCTGGGGGAAAAGGGGCCTAAATGAAAAAGGGGCTGGCGGGGGGGGGCGGGGGCTATCCCGGGAGCGGGGGGCTGCCCTAAAAAGGGCCCTCCCCCGACACCGGGAAAGTTTCTCGGGGGCATGACTGCCACACTCATGGGGCCACCCCCCAGAGCTGGGGGGGGAGAGAGAGAGAGAGAGAGAAAAAGAAAGAAAGAAATGGGGGGTCGGGTTTAAAGGAAGGACCCTCCCTAGCCAACCCCCTTTTTGCTCCCCCCCAATTAAAAATTTGCCACTGATTTCACTACTGTAAGATGCCATCACAAAGAGACACCCTAACCTCAGTATCCCCACCAACAAAAAAAAATACAAAGATACACCTGTGATTATAAGAACACGCTTTTTTTAGAGCTGTTTATATGGGGGGAGGTGTGTCTTAGAACTGAAAAAAACAATGGATAGAGGGGATGGAGGGATGGATGGGGCAAAAAGGGAAAGAAGATAGATTTGGGGGGGTTGGGGTAGATATACAGATAGACAGACAGACAGATGGGAATGGAAAGCAGGGTATATATAAACTGTATATATAAGTTTCTAATTTAAACCCCCCCCCTTTAGGGAAAATGTGCACAATAGAGGTTGGGGACCTTTAAATTTGTAGGTTTTAACTTTTTAATGGTTTTAAAATATTTTCAAAACCGTTCTGGTGGTGAAACAGTTGGTGCGGGTTTCAGTTTGCCAGGGAACATTTCAGAACCCCAAAAAACCCTTTTAAAATTTCGTTTTAAATGGCAGTTCCCCCCCGGTTCTGTCTTAAAAAACACCAAAAAGAAATAATAATAATTTTTTAAATTTTGTTTGGGCTTTTGAAATGTTTTACCACCAGAACTTTTTGCAACACTGTAAAACAAAGCACCAGCGCCACCTAGTTTTCCCACTAAAATTTTGTTTTTTTTGTACCCTTTTGGGAAACCCTTTTGAACCATGATTATTATTATTTTAATTATTTTTACCCCGCTTTTCTCAATCCCCAAGGGGGACTCCAAAAACTGCCTCACAATGGCAAAAGACCCATGCCACACAAATACATATAAAAAACAACAGTTAAGACTAAAAAAATTAAAAAAAACAACAGGGGTTAAAATACATTAAAATACAAAAAATTTTTAAAAAGACTTCACCACAGGCCTACTACAACTACTACTACTACTTTAAAAATTTAAACCCAAGGGGGCTTGGGGGGGCCCCCAGATGTCGGCCCCAAACAACAAAATTTGGGTTTTTCATTTTGGTTTCTGACCGGACAATTTGAAGGGTTTTCCCGGCCATCTTCAAGGGGGCTTCCCCCCCAGAGGGCAAGTAATCCCCTTAGAGGAACCCAAGGGTGACCACCATTCGTCGATTTACTTTGGTTTCAGTTTCGACAATTTTAACTGGGTCAAGGCCTCCCAGAATTGCCCACTCCCAATCCTCTCCCGACGACCTGTCCCCCTGTCTCTAAAGGTTGGGGCTATTCACCCCCCCTCCCACCTGATTGGCCCTGTTAAATTCCTCCCCCTTCCCCCCCCAAAAAAAATTTTTGGGCCCCCTGCCCTAAAAGGCCCCGCCCCAGGATGAATAGCCCCCCCTGATTAACATTTATGTTTAAGTTTTACCGGGGGAAATGTTGGGCTTTTAAAAGGAAATTTTTTGGGCCCCACGATCTCAGGTCCCCTTTAGCCCCGAGGGAAGCGGGGTAAATATTAAATTTGCATTTCCAGGAAGCTCCCCTTTATTAACAGGGGTTTTTTCCCTCTCCAAAATTTTGGAGAGTTTTGGCCCTTTTTCCCCCTAAAAATTTTTAACACCAAAGGTTTGCCTTTAAATTTTTTTTTAGTGGGACAGCCAGCCGGCCCCCACCTCCCAACACTTTTTTTGGTATAAAAAACCCCCCCCACCTTCCCCAACATTATTTTCCCTCCAAATCAACATTTCCCCCATATTTTACTTTTCTTTTTCCCCCAAATCCCCCCTCACCTTACCCCCGGCCCACCTACTCCTTCTCCCCCCTCCCCCCCCCCTTACCCTTTTCCCCCCCCCAACCCAAAACCCCTCAAAATTTTTTTTTCCCAGTGATTTAAAAGGTTGGGTTTTTTCCCCCAAATTCATTTTGGGCCCCCGAAAAGGCTGGCCCCCCTGTTTAAAGGCGTTTTTTTAAAACCCCCACCATTTAATTTTTTTTCCCCTCTTTTTTTTTCCCCCCCCCTTGTTTTCCCCAACATAGGGATTGTAAGAAAAAAACCTTTAAAATTTTTCCCCAAACCCCTTTCTCCCAAAACCCCCCAAACTGTTTTTAAAAGGGTTTCCCAAAAGGGTACAAAAAAAACAAAATTTTAGTGGGAAAACTAGGGGGCCCTGGTGCTTTGCTTCTACAGTGTTGCAAAAAGTTCTGGTGGTAAAACATTTCAAAAGCCCAACAAAACTTTAAAATTATTATTATTTCTTTTTGGTGTTTTTTAAGACAAAACCCAAATTGGGAACTGCCATTTATACGAAATTTTAAAAGTTTTTTAGGTTCTAAAATTTTCCCCCCTGGCCCCTGAAAACGCACCCCCATAGTGTTCACCACCAGAACAGTTTTGTAAATATTTGGGCCTTTTAAAACCTTAGGGAACCTACTAATTATAGGTCCCCAACCCCTCTATTGTGCACATTTTCCCTCAGATGGGGGTTAAATTAGAAACTTATATATACAGTTTATATATACCCTGCTATCCATTCCCATCTGTCTGTCTGTCTATCTGTATATCTACCCCACCCCACCCAAATCTCTTCTTTGCCTTTTTCCATCCATCCCCCCCATCCCCTCTATCCCCTTTTTTCTTCAGTTCTAAAACACACCTCCCCCTATATAAAAGCTCTAAAAACGTGTGTCTTATAATCACAGGTGTATCTTTGTATTTTTTTTGTTGGTGGGGATACTGGGGTTAGGGTGTCTTTGTGATGGCATCTTCTCTTTCTTTCTTTTCTTTCTCTCTCTCTCTCTCTCTCCCCCCCCCAGCTCTGGGGGGTGGGCACCCATGAGTGTGGCAGTCATGCCCCGAAAAAACTTCCCGGTGTCGGGAGAGGCCCCTTTTTGGGGCAACAGCCCCCTGCTCCACCCGGGGTATGCCCCCCTACCCCAAACCCCTTATCCTTTAGGCATTTTCCCCCCCGCCAGGCCCCTTTCCCACAAACCCGCTGTCAAGGCCCAACCAGGATATCCCGGGGCCCTCCCCCAGGCGGGCTATCCTCAGCCGGGGCCCTACCCCCAACAAGGCCCTTTTAACAGGGCCCCCCGCCGGGGGCCCCCCCGAGGGGCCCCCCCCAAAAGGGCCCCACCCTAGAGCACCCGGGGGCCTATGGAAGGACTGTAATATCCTCAATGAAAAATTTGGGGGGGTGGGTTGGGGAGGCCCAAGGGGGAAAGGCAGGCAGTTCAGGGGAAAGTAGCCCATCGCCCCCTTTTCTGGATCTTGTGGTTGAGGAAGGGGCCCCTCCCCGGCGCAGTGGTGGGGCTCCCGGGTCCGGCTCAGTCTTCTCTTTCTCTTGTGGGCCCTTGGGTTTCCCCGGGTAAGGGGGACACCCCATCTATTGGGGGAAGCCGGTCAACACAACCACGGGGCATTGGCGCCCCCCCCAGGCATACTCCATTTCTGCTTTGGAGGCAGGGCCCCGAGAGAGAAGAGGCCAGGGCCCCTTTCTCCCCACCCTGTGGGGATTGGAGGGGCGGATCCCCCCTTAAAACCCCTCTTCCCCTCCTTCCCCCCATTAGCTCCATTCCCGCAACTACCATGGGGCCAGGGGGGCCCTCCTACTATGACACCCAGGTTTTACAGGGGGGGCCGACAAAACCCCAGGCCTTCTCCAAAGGGAAGTGTGGGGTATGGCCTGAGGCGGGCCTCATAAACTCCCGGCAGCAGTGGGCCATGCTTTTTTCTCATTTGCATTTTCCCCCAACGGGTTCGTTTCACCCCTTTCCCTTTTCCGTAATACATTTTTGGGGTTCTTTTTTTTGGATGGGTCCCTTCTCCTTTTTAAGACCCGAAGGCCTTAGTCAACCCAAATCCGTTTTTTCCCACCCTTTCCCATCCGGTTTTTTGGGGCCCCCAACCCAAACCCCTCCAGTTTGTACCCCTCGTCTCGGGTACCCCAGGGGCTAAATATTTAAAGGTTCTGGCCTTGTTGCTAATTTTCCCAATATATAAATGTAGTTGGGTAGTTGTGAGTTTTTGGGGTGCCCCATTTTCCCGGATTTTCTCCCGATGTTTTGTCCCCTCCCATGGCTACAGTGATAAAAGGGCTGGTGGTTTAGTCATAAACAAAAAGTGGGTTAAATTTCAAATTTTTACAACATTTAAACATTAGCATTTCCCCCATTTCAATAGGATGACACAAGTCCCGTTCAGATTTTTAGGAAACAAAAAACACATTATTACAGACCCCAGGAACACTTGGGAAAGGATCCCTTTAACTCAGGGGGGGGCAACCTCGGCCCGGCCCCATCCCGGCCCCTGCCCATTCTGCTGGCCCGGGGCAGGGTGTGGGGCGGGGGGCCCGGGAAGGGTGCCCCTGCCCCCATCCTATCCCTGGGGGCTTTAGGGGGCAAATGGCGTGGCAGGGGGGAGCCTTTGGATGACTTCCTGTAGTCCCCCATGAGCTGGGTGAACACTCCGGGGCCGTAGGAGTGGAAAAATTTGGGTTTCCCCGAATGCCTCAGGCCCGCTTCCGGGAAAAACGAAAGTCATCAAAAACCCCCCTCCCCGCTACCCCAGGACGGTCCCCCTGCGGGCCCTCGGGCCTCTCCCAGGAGGCGGGGGGAGGGGGGGATGCCCCGAGCTGGTGCCCTCCCCTTGGCCCCCCCTCTTACTAATTCCATGCAAAGGGCCCCAAAACCCAGGGTCCCCCACCCGAGGGCCCCCCAGAGCCGGGGAGTTAGGTTCTGGTTTTTTTTCCCTTTAAAATTTTTTTATTTTAAAGGGCCCCCTTTTCCAAATTCTCTCCTGATTTTTTCCGCCCATCCCCCATTTTGGGTTGAATAGAAAAAAATTTTTTTAATTTCATTTTGAAAACCCCAAATTTTTCCCATTTCAATGGGGAAACAACTTAATTTTCAAAAAGGCACTTTTCGGGAAAAATTTCCCCTTTTTTTAACTAGGGTGGGCCCTAGGGGCCCCCCTTCCCGTAAATTTTCCCCCTTAAAAATTTTCCCTGGTCCACCGGGGGGGTTTGGGAAGGGGGTTTCGGAGGACCAGTTTCCTTTTTGGATACCTTGCATCGGGCCTTAAAAGGGTTAAATCCTCACCCATTTTTGGGCCAAATCATCCCCCCAGTACCCGGAAAAACCCCACCCTTCCCACCTCGGGGGCAAAGGTCTTTTTCCCCTTTTCCCCCCTTTTCCCTAAATTACCCTTAAAACCCCAAAAAACCCCCCCCCAACCCTAAAAGGGGGGGAAAAAAACCCCCGTTCCCCCCACCGTTTTGGGGGGGGCCCCACCCTTTCAAAACCTCCCCTCCCCCCAATTTAGTGTTGTTTTTTAGGGAGGGGGTGTTTTCCCCCTCCTTTTTTTTTTTTTTGGGGTTCCCCCCGTTTTTTTTAATTTTTTATTAGGGTTTTTATTATTTTAAAATTTAAAATTTTTTTTTTAATTTGCTTTTCCCCCCCCCCTTTTTAAATTTGTCCCCTACAAAATAAAACCCCAAAAAACTTTAAAAAATTTTAAAAAAATAAGTTTAAAACATCCTTAATTCCCAATTTTAAAAATTTAAATCCAAAAACATTCCCCTTTATCCATTTTCCTTAAAACCCCTTTATCTCCTATTTTTTGGGGGAAACCCCTTAAAAAATTTTTTTTTTGAATAAATGGTCCCGCCTAATGGGGGCCATTACGGGGGCCCCCCCGGGGGGGCCCCCCGATTTAAAGTGGGGACGGGCCCCCCCCCAAAATCTTAGAGGGGGGGAACTTTTATGCATTCGGAAAGGGGGCCCCGAAAGCTTCCCCAAAGGAAAAAACCCTTTGAATTGGTGTTTAAACCCGTCTGGCCCGGGGAAAAATTTGGCCCCTTTTTTTTGAAAATTTTGTTTCCCGCTACTTTTTTGTTTTTTCCCCCTTAAATTTTTTTTCAAATTTTTTTTATTTTTAATAAAATTTTTTTTAAAAAAAAAACCCAAAGCCCCCCCCCCCCAAAAAAAAAAAACCCCCCCCCAAAAAAAAAAAAAAAGGGGGGGGGGGGAAGGGAGGGGGAAAAACCCCCCCCCTTGGGGGGGGGGGGGGGGGTTTTTTTGGGGGGGAAAAAGGGGAAAAATTTGGTTTTTTTTTTTAAAAAAAAAATTTTATTTTTTTTAAAAAAAAAAATTTAAAAAAAATTTTGGAAACCCCCCCCCCCAAAAAAAAAATAGAAAACACCAATTTTGGTTGTAAAAAAAAAAAAAAAAAATTTAAAATAAAAAAAAAAAAAAAATTTTTTGGGGAAAAAAAAAAAAAAAAAAAGGGGGGAAAAATTTTTCCAAAAAAAGGCCCTTTTTGGGGGGGGGGCCCCCCCGGGGGGGAAAAAAAGGGGAAAGGGGGGAAAAAAGCCTTTAAAAATTTTTTTGGGGGCCCCCCCCCTTTTTTTCCCCCCCCAAAAAACCCCGGGGGGAAAAAGGGGGCCCCCCTTTTAATTCCCGAGGGGGGGGGGGGGAAAAAAACCCAAAAAGAAGGGAAAAAAAACCCCCCCAAAAAAAATTTTAAAAAAAAAAAAGGGGGGGGGGGGGCCCCCCCCCCTTTTATTTTGGGGAAAAAAAGGGAAAAAAAGGCAGCCCCAAAAAGGGGGGGGGTTTTTTTTTAAAAATTTAAAAAAAAAAAAAAAATTTTTTTAAAAAAAAAAAATCCCCCTTTTTTTAAAATATTTTTTAAAATTTTAAAAAAAAAAAAAGGGGGGGGGCCCCCGGGCCCCTTCCTGGTTTTCCAAAAAAAGGGGAAAAATTTTTTGGGGAAAAAAAAAAAAAAAGGGGGAAAAAAGGGAAAAAAAGGGAAAAAAAGGGGAAAAAAAATTTTTTTTTAAAAAAGGGGGGGGGGGGGGGGGCCCCCCCCCAAAATTGGGGGAAAGGGACAAAAAAATTTTTTTCCCCCCTTTGGAGGGGGGGAAAAAACCGGGGGGGTTGGGGGGGGGGGGGGGAAAAAAAAAAAAAAAAAAGGGGGGGAAAAAAGGGGGGGAAAACCGGGAAAAAATTTTTTCCCAAAAAAAACCCCCGGGGGGAAAAAGGGGGGAATTTTTAAAAGGGAAAAAAAACCCGGGGAAAAAAACCCCCGGGGGGGAAAATTTTTTAAAATTTTTCCCCGGGGGGGGAAGTTTTTAAAAAAAAAAAATTTTTCAAAAAAAAAAAAAAAAAAAAAAAAAAAAAGGGGGGGGAAAAACCCCAAAAAAAAAAAAAAAAAAATTTTTAAAGGGGGGAAAAGGGAAAGGGGGGGGGGGAAACCCAAAAAACCCCCCCCGGGGGGGGGGCCATCCCCCCCGGGGGGGGGGAAAAAGGGGGGCCCCCCCCGGGGTTTTTTTTTAAAAGGGGGGCCCCCCCCTTTTTTTTTGGGGGGTTTTAAAAAAAGGGGGGGGGCCCCAATTTTTTTTAAAAAAAAAAGAGAAAAAAAAAAGGGGGGTTTTTTTTAAAAAAAAAAAAAAAAGGGGAAAAATTTTTTTTTTTGGGTTAAGAAAAAAACCCTTTTTATTTTGGGGGGGGGGGGAAAAGGGGGGTTTTAAATTTCCCCCCCGGGGGGGGCCCCCCTTTTTGGGGGAACCCCCCTTTTTTGGGAAAAATTTTTTTGGGGGAAAAAAAAGGAAGGGGGGGGGGGAAAAAAAGGGGGCCCCCCTTTTTTTTTTAAAAAGGGAACTTTAAAATGGGGTCCCCTTTTTTTAAAAAAAAAAATTTAAAAAATTAAAAGAAAAAAAAAGGGGGGGGTTTTTTTAAAGAAATTTTTTTAAATTTTTAAAGGGGAAGGGGGGCCGGGAAAAAAATTTTGGAAAAAAAAAAATTTTTCCCCCCCCGGGTTTTCCCTTTTTGGGGGGCCCCCCCCGGGGCCCCCCCCCCCCCCTTTTTTTTTTAAAACTTTCCCCTTTTTTTGTTTAAAAAAAAAAAAACCCCCCCGGAAACCCCTTTTCCCAAAAAAGGGGGTCAACCCAAAATTTAAAAAAATTTTTCCCCCCAAAAAAATTTTTTCCCCCCAAAAAATTTTTAAAAAAAAAAAAATTTTTAAAAAATTTTTTTTTTTTGGGGGGAAAAACCCCCAAAAAAATTAAAAGAAAACCTTTTTTTTTTTTTTAAAAAAAAATTTTTGGTTTTTTAAAAAAATTTTTTAAAAAAAAAAAAAAATTTTTTTTTTAAAAAATTTTTTTAAAATTTTTTTTAAAAAATTTTTTTTAAACTGAATTTTGGGGAAAAAAGGGGGGGGAAAAAAAAAAAACCCCAAAAAGGAAAAAAGGGGGTTCCCCCCCCAAAAAGGTTTTAAAAAATGGGTTAAAATTGGCCCAATTAAAGGGGAAAAAAAAAAAAAAAAAAAAGGGGGGGGGGGGGGGGCCCCCCCCCTTTCCCCGAAAAAACCCCCCCCCCCCGGGGGGAAAAAAAGGGGGGTTTAAAAAAATTTTTTTGGGGGGGCCCCCCTTTTCCCCCCAAAAAAAAAAAAAAAATTTTTAAAAAAAAAAAAAAAAAGGGGGGGGGTTTAAAAAAAAGGGGGGAAATTTGGGGGGGAAATTTTAAAAAAATGGAAAAAAAGGGTTTTTTTTGGGGGAAAAAAATTTTTAAGGGGAATAAAAAATTTTTTTAAAAAAAAAAAAAATTTTTATTTAAAAAAAAAGGGGGGGTTTTGGGGGGGTTTTTTTTGGGGGAAAAAAAGGGGGGGGGGGGGAAAAAAAAAAAAAAAAAAAATTTTAAAAAAAAAAAAAAAAAAATTTTTAAAAAAAAAAAAAAAAAGGGGAAAAAGGGAATAAAACCGGTTGTACCCATGTCATTGTGGGGTTTTTATCCAGGGGGGCCGTGAGCCAAGGCCCTAGGGGGTGACAATACCCAAAAAATTTTCCCTTAATTAGTATTAATATCATAATTATTATATTATAGTATAGTATATATAGAGACATTATAATATATTAAAAGTATAATATAATATAACTTTATATTATATTCTTTATTATTTTAAATTATAATAAAATTATTAGTTTACTGAAACCCCTCTCATGGGGCCCTTTGAAGACAGTTCGGAAAGTCAATTAGTCAGGGGGCGGCACCCAGATTACTAACAGGGCTACATACAGGGCACACCACCCCCTGTTGGGGCCAGCTCCATTTTGGCTGCCTGCCCAATTCGAGCTCAATTCAAAGTGCTGGTTTTGACCTTTAAAGCTCTATGGGCCCAGCTTCTTGTCCGAATGCATCGGCCGCCCCGTCTCACCTGAAATCTAAGATCTTTGGGGGGCCCCTGCTCTGGGCCCCCGCCGATTTCTCAAATCCCTTTGGGGGGGCCCGGGGGACAGGGCTTTCTGGGTGGTGGCCCCCCCGCCTGTGGAATGCGCTCCCTATTGAGGTCCGGTCCACCTCACCCCTCCTGGCATTCAGGAAAATTAAAACCCTGGCTTTGGGACCAGGGCGTTTGCCCCACCAGCACTAGGCAGCATGTTAGATGGGGATTTTAATGGAAATGGATGAAGATGTCCAATGTTTTTATGGATTGAATATTTTTTTAACTTGGAATGAATTGTATGATGCTGTTAAAACCCTTTTTTATTAAATTTATCTTAATGTATTTTAATTGTTGTGGGGTTTTGGGGTTTTATGCTGTTGTGATGTGGGCATCGAATTATGCCGTACTGAAAGCCGCTCTGAGCCCCCCTCGGGGTTGAAAAAGGGCCCAGGGAAAAACCCTGAAATAAATAAATATTATTATTATAAAATAATAAAAACCACAAAAAATTAAATTAAATTCAAAAAAGAAAAGGTGTAAACCCAAAAGATGGAATGGCCCAATGGATCCACCCCAGAGGATGGCAAAGCGGACCCCGCTGCCACTGCAGCAGAGGGGAGCAGAGCAGCAGGTGATTGGAGGCTGCAGGCCTCCCCCCCTCGCTCCCCGCCCTTCCCGTATTGCCATGGTCCTGCCTCCGCGGGGGCGTGGGCTGCACCAGGGCAGTGGGGGGTTCCCTTTTTGCCTTCTCCGGCCCGGGTCTGGAGTGCCCCCGCGGTGGTGATCCTGGGCTTTGGCCCCTCTTCATGGGAGGTTACGTCCCGTGAAGTGAGGGGAAAGGGGAAAGGGGTTTGGGGGAGCACCAGCTCAGGGCACTCCCCTCCTCCTCCTGCCTCCCCGGGGTGGAGGGCTCCCGATGGCCAGCATGGGACCGTCTGCCGGCAGCGTGGCGGGGGGGGGAGCCTTTGGATGACTTCCTGTAGCCCCGGGTGAGGGTGGCTGAGGGATTCTGGGGAAACCCCAGTTTTTCCCGGCTCCCCACGGCTCCCCGGTGTCTCAGCCCGCTCATCCCCGGGGCTACAGGAAGAATCAAAACCTCCCCCCCCCCACCAGCTCCCAAAACCCAGCCGCGATAGGATGGCGGCAGGGGACACCTTCCTCTTGGCCCCCCCCCACCCCTGTCCCGGGCCAGACGAATCGGCTACCCGGGGCCCGATGTGGGCCGGGCCCTGGGTTTCCCCCCGATTAAAAAGGGGTCACATAAGTGCAAGTGTTCCTAAAATTTTGTAATAATGTGTTTCCCGTTTCCCGAAATCTGAACTGACTTGTGTCATCCTATTGAAATGCTGGGAAATGCTGGGACGTGTTTGCAATGTGCTGCTGTATAGAATGAAAATGAACTACTTAATTGCTTTATGACTCAATTCACCAGCCCTTTTTATCACCTGCCATGCGGAGCGCCGACAAAACATCAGGAAGAATGCTTCTGGAACAGGGCCCGGGCGGCCCAAAAAACTCCCCTTTACCCAACTACATTTATATATTGGAAAGTTAGCAAAAAGGGCCCCAAACCAACTATTTAGCCCCGGGGAGATACCTGGAGACAGGGCTCAAACTGGAGAAAGGATGGGGTTTGGGGCCCCCAACAACTGGGGATGAAGGATGGAATAAACGGTATGGTTGGGGTCTGACAAAAACCCCTAGAGGTCTGGAAAGGGCAAAAGGCACCATCCTAAAAAACGACACCTGAAAAACTGTTTTCCCCGGGAAAGGCCCAAAGGGGCGGGAAATAATTCGTTAACTGTGGCGTGGAAAGTGCAAATGAAAAAGGCATGGCCCCTGCTGCCGGGGCCTCATGAAGGGGCCCCCCTCAGGCCACCTCACTGCCAAATTGTTGGGGGATGAAGGCCTGGCGGATGCTCTTTCCCTCCCAATTCTTGGGGAAGTCCTGGTTTTTCATAGTTTTGGAGGGGGCCCCCTCCTCATGGTAGTTGCTGTGCAATGGAGCTGCGGAGGGGAAAGGGGGGGAAAAGAGGGGCCTGGTTAGGGCCAGGATCCCCACCTGCGCCAAACCCACGGCTCTGTGGGAGCAAGGCCCTGCCTCTCTCTCTCTCTGGCCCCGCCTGCCACAAAGCAGCAATGGAGTATGCCTGGGGGGGGCTCACCCCCATGCGCGTGGTTGTGTTTACCGGCTTCCGCACCACGTAGTGGGGTGTCTCGCTCTATCTGGGGGTCCGAGGCGACAAAGAAAAAAGAGAAGACTGAGCGGCCCCGGGCGCCCACCTGCTGTTCTGGGAGAGTTCCCTCCTCCCAAACCCAAAAACCCGCAAAAGGGGATGGGGCTACTCTTGCCCCGAACTGCCTGCCATCTTCCCAGGCTCCCCCCCAAACCCCCCCACCCATAAAATCTTTAGGATACCCAGTCCTGGTCCATAGGGACCCCGGGGGAGAGGGAGAGAGAGAGAGAGAGAAAAGAAAGAGAGAAAAGTCAGGTTTGGGGGGCGGAAAGGGCCCCTCCTAGCCAACACCCTGCTCCCCCCCAATTCATTGAATGTCACTGCATTTCATCTACTGTAAAATGCCATCACATGTAGAAAACACCCTAACCTCAGTATCGTCACCAACAACAAAAAACATAAGATACACCCGTGATTATAAGACACCCGCTGTTTTGGGCTGGTTTTTTAGGGGGGGTGTGTCTTAGAACTGAAGAAATATAGTGGATAGATGGATGGAGGGGGTGGGGTGGACAGGCAGACAGACAGATAGATAGGGTGGGGTTTGGGGGATGAAAATACAGATAGACAGACAGACAGATGGGAATGGATAGCAGGTGGATATATATACTGTTTTATATAGTACTAAATTTAACCCCCATTGAGAATATGTGCACAATAGGGGGTTGGTACCTATAATTAGTAGGCCTGGGCAATCATGGCTAAATGGTTCTAAAGTACTTAAAAAACAAAAGGGGTTCTGGTGGTGAACACTAGGTGGTGCTGGTGTTTTGGGCCTACAGTGTTGCTAAAGTTCTGGTGGTAAAACATTTCGGGAACTCTAACAAAATTTTTCCAAAAAATTTCGTTATAAATGGCAGTTCCTAATTGGTTCTGTCTTAAAAATCACCAATAATGAAATAATAATGAATTTTAAAATTTTTGTTGGATTTCGAAATGTTCACCACCAGAATTTTGAAACACTGTAAAAAAGCCAGCCCCTTTTTCCACTGGGAACCCAGTTTTTGCCCCAGAACCATTAAACCATATTTTTAATTTAATTTTGCCCGCTTCTTCTAAACCCCCCAAAAGGGGGAGACTCGGGCCCCGGCCTCCCCCAAAACCCTTGGTTCGATCCCACCAATATACATATAATAAAAAAAACAGTTAAGACTAAAATACATTAAAAAACAACTAGAGTTAAAAAACATTAAAAAACAATTAAATTAAAATGCATCATTCCCACAGGCCCACTAAACTACTACTACTACTAATAATAAACCCAATGGGGGCTTGGGGGGGGCTCACATGATGTCAAGCCCAAACCCAAAAAATTTCTATAAGTTATTCATCTGGCTGCTGATCGCTGGACAATTTAAGGGTTTTAGGCCATCTTCAAGGTTTTCCCACGTAAGGAATGCAGTAATCCCCTCTAGAGGGAACCAAAGGGGTGGACCCCCATGGGGCCCAAATCAGACTTCAGGGATGGTTGCAGTTGGCGCCCGAATTTTAACTGTCCCAAGGCCCTCCCCGACACCTATGACACCTGCGCATCCTCCTCTCCTCAGGGGCGCTAGCTTTGGCCCACTGTCTCTGACAGGCTTCGGCCCATTCACTCTCCTCCAAAGGGCGACACTAGCATTGATCCCCTGCCTCCTAAGGAAAGGCCGGCCCCACTCCCCCTCAGGGCGACACTAGCATTGGCCGGGTCCCAACGGCCCCGGGCCCACTCGCCTCAGGACACTGGGGGCCCATGACTCTGCCCCCCCCGGCCTCTCCTTTCCCCAAGGCAGGGACTAGCTTCGGCCCCGGGACTGTTCAGGCTTCGACCTCTCCCCTCCACAGGAAATAAACTTTGGCCCACGGCTCTAACGGCCGGCCTAGTCACTCTCCGCAGGGCAACCTAGTTTTGGCCCCCCTGACTCCCAACAGGCTTGGCCTAGTCACTCTCCCCCAGGGCAACGCTAGCTTTTGGGCCCCAACTCTAACAGGCCCGGCCTCTCACTCTCCTCAAAAATTTTAAAAAAAAAAATTTTTTTTAAATTTTTTTTTTTCCCAACAAATTTAAAAAAAAAATTTTTTTTTTTTGGGGGGGGTTTTTTTTTAAAAAAAAAAAATTTTATAAAAATTTTTTTTGGGGGTTTTTTTTTCCCAAAATTTTTAAAAGGGCCCGGAAAAATTTTTTCCCCAAAAACCCCCCCTTTTTTTTTGGGGGTTTTTTAAAAAATTTTTTTGGGGCCCCAAATTTTTAAAATTAAAAACCCCCCAAAAATTTTTTTAAAGGGGGTTTTTTTTGGGCCCCTTTTTTTTTCCCCCTTTTTAATTTCCCCTTTTTTTTTTGGAAAACCCCCCCCCCCCCCGGGTTTTCCCCCCCCCCAAAAAATTTTAATTTCAAAAAACCCCCCCCCCCCCCAAAAACCCCCCAAAAATTTTTTTCCCCCTTTTTTTAAATTTTTTTTTTCCCCCCCAAAATTTTTTCCCCCTTTTTAAAATATTTTCCCCTTCGGGGGGGGGGGGTTTTTGGGGGGGGCCCCCCCCACCCCCCCCCCCCCTTTCCTCTCCCCCCCCCGGGGGGGCCCCCAAAGGGGGCCTGGGGGTTTTTTGGGGGGGGGCCCCGGGGAACCCCCCCCCCCAAAAAAAACCCCCCCCCCCCCTTTGGTTCCCCCCCCCCCCCCCCCGGCCCCCGGCCCGGCCCCCCCCCCCAAACCCCCCGGGGGTTTTCCCCCGGGGCCCCCCCAAACCCCCAAAGGGCCCCCCCCCCCCGGGGGGGGCCCCCCCCCCCCCTTTTTTTGGGGCCCCAAAAAAGGGGGGTTTACCCTTTTTTGGGGGGGGGGGGTTTTAAAAAGGGGGCCCCCCCCCCCTTTTTTTTTAAAAAAATTTTCCCCCCCCCCTTTTGGGTTTTTTTTTTTTTGGGGCCCCCCCTTTGGGGCCCCCCCGGGGGGGGGGGCCCCCCCCCCCTTTTTGGGGCCCCCCTTTTTTTTTGGTTTTTTTAAAAAAAGGGGGGCCCCGGGGGAAAAAAAAGGGGGAATTTTTTTTTCCCCCCAAAAAGGGGGGGCCCCCCCCCCAAAAAAAACCCCCCTTTTTTTTTTTTTTCCCCCCTCCATGGGGCCCAAATTTCCCCCACCCCGGGGGAAAAAAGGGGGTTTTTTTCCTTCTTTTAAAAAATATTTTGGGGGGGGGTTTGGGGGGGGGGCCCAAATTTTTTTATTTTTTTTTTTTAAAATTTTAAAAATTTTTTTTTTTTTTTTCCCCCCCCCCTTTTTTTTTTTGGGTTTTTCCCCCAATTTTTTTTTTCCCCCCCCCTTTCCTTTTTTTTTAAAAAAAGGGGCCCCCATCCTTTTTTTTTTTTTTTCCCCCCTTTTATTTTTTTTTAAAAAAATTTTTAAATTTTTTTTTTTAAAAAATTTTTAATAATTATAAAAGGGTTTTTTTTTTTTTCCCCCCCAAAAAAATTTTTTTTTTTTTTTTTTTCCCCCCCCGGGGTAAAAAAAATTTTGAATTTTTTTTAAATTTTTTTCCACCCCCTTTTTTAAAACCCCCACCCCCCTTTTTTTTTAAAAAAATATTTTTTTTTTTAAAAAAAAATTTTTTTTTCCCCCGGGTTTTTTTTTTTTAAAATTTTAAACCCCCCCCCTTTTTTTTTTTTTGGGGTTTAAAGGGGGGGGGGGGGGGGCCCCCCCCCCAAATTTTTTGGGGGGGGGGGTTTTTAAATTTTGGGCCCCGTTTCCCGGGTTTTTTCCCCCCCCCAAAAAACCCCCCCCAAAAAATTCCCCCTTTTTTCCCCCCAAAAAATTTAAAACCCCCCCCCCCCCCGGGGCCCACCCCCCCCTTTTTTTCCCCCGGGGGGGGGGCCCCCCCCCCCCTTTTTTTCCCCCCCCCTTTTTTTTCCCCAAAAAAAAAATTTTGCCCCCCCCGGGGGGGGGCCCCCCCCCTTTTTTTTTTTTTTTTTTTTTCCCCCCTTCCCCCAAAAAAACCCCCTTTTTTTTTTTATTTTTTCCCCCTTTTTTTTTTTCCCCCCCGGGGGGGCCCCCCCTTTTTTTTAAATCCTTTTAAAATTTTTTTCCCCCCCCCCCCCTTTTTTTTTTTTTTTTTTTTTTTTTTTTTTTTTTTTCCCTTTTTTTTTTTTTTTTTTAAAAGGCTTTTCTTTTTAAAAATTTTTTAAAAAAAAACCCCCCTTTCAAAAAAAAATTTTCCTTTTTAATTTTTTCCCTTTTTATTTTTTTTTTAAAAAAAAATTTAAAAAAAAAAATTTTTTTTTTCCCTTTAAAAAAAACCCCTTTTAAATTTTTTTAAAAATTTTTTTTTTTTTTTGGGGGGGTTTTTTTAAAAAAAAACCCCAAAATGAAAAAAAACCCCTTTTTTTCCCCCCTTTTTTTTTTTCCCCCAAAAGGGGTTTTAGAATTCCCCCCCCCAAATTTTTTTTTTTCCCCCCCTTTTTCCCCCCCCGGGGGGGTTTTTTTTTTGGTTTTAAAAAACCAACAAAAAAGGGGGAAAAAATTTTTAAATTTGGAAAATTTTGTTTTCCTGTTTTCCCCCTTTTTTTTTTGGGGGGTTTTTTAAAAAATTTTTTCCCCCCCTTTTTGGTTTAAAAAAAATTTTTTTTTAAAAAATTAAAAAAAAATAAAAAATTTTTTTTTTTTTCCCCCTTTTTTAAAATTTGTTTTTTTTAAAATTAAAATTTTTTTGATTTTTTTTAAAAATTTTTTTTTTTTTTTGGGGGTTTGGTTTTTTTTTTTAAAAAAAATTTTTTTTTCCCCCTTTTTTGGGGAAAAAAAATTTTTTTTTTAAATTTTTTTTTTTAAAAATTTCTAAATTTTTTTTTTTGGGATTTTTTTTTTTTTAAAAAAAATTTTTTGGGTTTTTTTTAAATTTTTTTGGGAAAAAAATTTTAAAAAGCTTTTTTCCCCCTTTAAATTTTTCCCTTTTGGGGGGGTTTTTTCCCCCCCTTTTTGGGCCCAAAAACCCCCCCCCAAAAACCGGGTTTTTTTTAAAATTTTTTTTTTCCCCCCTTTTGGGGGGCCCCCCCTTTTTTTTTAAAAAAAGGTTTTTTTTTTTTAAAAAAAATTTTTTTTTTGGTTTTTTTAAAAACCCAACTTGTAAAAAAATTTTTTCCCGGGCCCAAGGTTTTTTTTTTTTTTAAAAAAATTTTTTTTTTTAAAAAAAAATTTTTTTTTTTTCCCCCTTTTTTAAATTTTTAAAAAACCCCCCCGGGGGCCCAAACCCCCCCCCCCCCAAAAAAAACCCCACCCTTTTTTTTCCCCCCCAAAGGGCCCCCCTTTTTTTTTCCTTTTTTTTAAACCCTTTTTTTTTAAAAAAATTTTTTTTTTTTCCCCCCAAATTTTTTTTTGGGTTTAAAAAAAAAACCCCCCTTTTTTTTT
>JARBWK010001416.1:0-19266 GCA_030556195.1 Anolis apletophallus | reverse complement strand
TTTCATTGCATTTCTTGTTGATTATTCTACAGTTCTGCTTAATATTGTCATACAATATAATACAAATACAATATAACAATAGAATGATGATATATTTTATATTACATGTAATATTACAAACAATGTTGCAGTATAGTGGTATTGTACAAAATAGTAATATATAGTATTTTATTTTATTTTATTTTGGGTTATTTGAGTTTTATAGGAGTCATGAAAATATTTAGTAGAGGATAATTTTATTGAAATAAATAATGTTATTATTTTATAATAATAATATAATAGAATGTTACATTATATTATAATGTCAATATATTATAATTATATTGTAATGTAGTATAATATAATTATGATATAATATAGTATGAGTATGGTATAATATATTGTATATACATTGATACATACTACTAATGGTATTGTGACATTATAATTGTATATTTGTTTTACACATGGGGCAAAATAATGTTTTGGGGGGGGGCACAAAATAATGTTCGCCTTCCATTTAAAATTACATAGACCAACCCCTGGCCCAGACTGTCATATAATCCGGTTCAAAGCAGATAGCAGTGTAGAAAGGGTCAAAGTGTCAGGGTTTCAAATGTGTGCAGTCTATAATATGAGCTACTTTTCAATGTCTTTCCAGAATTGGAGAGGGGCTTCCTGAGCTAAGGAAAGGCAGAAGACAAGAAAGGGGGAGAGAACTTCTTCCAGGCTTGGTTTTCAGGGGCTGATCTCCAGGGAAAGGGTCTCTGCGCCCTCCCCCACGCCCCCAAGGACTCACCTTGCCTTTCAGGTCAAGGATAAAGACAGCCGAGGCGGACATCTCGGCGGCGCTGGCGACTTCCTGCTCCTCTTCCTCCTCCTGGCTTGCCACCTGAGCCAGGTGAGGAGGGAAGGGCGCCCACAGGTGAGCCAGGTGTCTTAAAGGGAAAGTCAGCCCCGGCCGGAATCGGCCGACAGGAAGGGAAAGCCAGGCAGGCAGCTCTTCTTGCCCCTGCTGCTGGGGCCATGGAGGGCGAGGAGACCACCCCATTTGGCAGGAGTTGCTTCTTCTTCTTTTTTTACATCTAGTAAGCAGCATTGCCCAAGTGAGGTAATTTGTAACATTATTGATTAGAACAGTGTTTTTCAACCTTTTTTGAGCCGCGGCACATTTTGTACATTTACAAAATCCTGGGGGACACCACCAACCAAAATGACACTCTAACACAGTCATACATATAGTTAATATGTTTTGAAATGTATTTATACACTCAGTGTGAAACCTGGGCCTGTTTCGATGAACACAACATACTGTATATACAGGGGCGGTCTAAGGTAATTTTAAATGGTAGGCGAACATTATTTTGGTGCCCCAAAAACATTATTTTGCCCCCATGTAAAACAAATATACAATTATAATATCACAATACCATTAGTAGTATTATATTGTATCAATGTATATCTCTCGGCATTACCGCGAACGAAGATTCAGGAAGGGACTCATCCCACGCTTTTTACAAGCGCGTTGATGACTAAAAAGCCAATCTGAGATAGGCAAGTTCGGTTGCAGAAAGCGCAGCAGAAAGTCTCCTTGGGTGATGTTTTTCCAAGTTGCGGTTCTTTCTGCGTTGTCGTTTCTCTTTGAGACCCATTCGGCGTGTCTTCTCGAAAGAGGCCGCAGCATTGTGGATAGTGCTTCTCCATGCCTCCCGATGTGAGGCCAGGGTGGACCATTGTTGGTGATCAATCTGGCCAAGCCTGAGATGTTGTTTCAGGGAGTCCTTATATCTCTTTTGGGGCGCTCTTGCGCTGACCCGTGGCGGAGTTCACCATAGAGTAGTATTTTTGGGAGGCGGTGGTCCTCCATCCTAGAGACGTGCCCTGCCCAGCGCAGCTGTGTTCTCAATAGCATGGCCTCAATGCTGGTGATCCCTGCTTGCTCAAGGACAGCAACATTGGTCACATAGTAGGTCAGTGTATATTTAGGATTGTGCGAAGACAGCGCTGATGGCGCTCGAGGAGTCGTAGGTGTTGGCGATAGGTGACCCATGTTTCAGACCCATAGAGGAGAATGGACAGTATGATAGCTCTGTACACACTGATTTTGGTGCTTTGTCTCAGGTGCTTGTTGCTCCAGACTCTTTTGTGAAGCCTTCCGAATGCACTATATGCCTTTGATAATCTGTGATCTATCTCTTTGTCAATCTTGGCGTCTGAAGAGATGATGCTTCCCAGGTAAGTGAACTGCTGAACGGACTTAAGCACAGATGTGCCTATGCTGACGTGAGGATGATGGTGTTCTTCCTGTGGTGCGGGCTGGTAGAGGACTTCTGTTTTCTTCAGGCTGACTTCCAGCCCAAACAGCTCTGCAGCTGTTGCAAAGCAGGATGTGAGGCGCTGCAGGGCTGCTTCTGAATGGGCGACAAGGGCAGCATCGTCAGCAAAAAAGTAGCTCACGGACTAGATAGTTTAGAGTCTTAGTGCGGGCTCTCAGACGGCTTAAGTTGAACAAGCTGCCATCAGTACGATAGCGTATATATATGCCGTCTTCTTCTTGTAGGTCTGCCGTAGCCCTTTGGAGCATCATGCTGAAGAAGATTGTAAATAGGGTTGGTGCAAGAACACAACCTTGTTTCACTCCATTAGTTATGAGAAAGGGCTCCGAGAGAGCATCGCCATATCTAACTTGACCGTGCTGGCCCTCATGTAACAGGACAATCATTTTGAGGAACTTGGGGACATCCTAGACGTTCCAGGATCTGCCACAGACCTTTCCTGCTCACAGTGTCGAAGGCTTTGGTGAGGTCGACAAATGTGACATAGAGTCCTTTGTTCTGCTCTCTACATTTCTCTTGCAGTTGTCTAAGGGCAAAAACCATATCTGTGGTGCTCCTATTTGCTCTGAAGCCGCATTGGCTTTCAGGAGAAGTTCTTCTGCAATAGCCGGAACTAATCTGTTCAGGAGTATCCTTGCAAGGATTTTTCCAGCAATGGAGAGCAGTGTTATACCTCGATAGTTTGAGCAATCGGATTTTGTTCCCTTTTTCTTATACAGGGTGATGATAACTGCATCTCGGAGATCTGATGGCAGTTCACCTTTTTCCCAGCAACTCACAAGGAGCTCGTGGAATTTAGCATGCAGTACATGACCTCCTGTTTCCAAGCTTCAGGTGGGATTCCATCGATCCCGGCTGCCTTGCCATTTTCAACTGCTGTATGGCCTCAATGGTCTCTTCCAGAGTGGGAGCTGTGTCCAGTTCATTTTCATTGGTTGTTGTATCATGTGTTGGATAGCTGAACCTTGGACTACTCGGCTAGCATTAAAGAGACCTGAAAATGTTCAGCCCATCGGTTCAGGATGGAGGTTTTATCAGTAATTAGTGTTTGACCATCTGTACTGTATAAGGGGCTTTGGACCTGATACGTAGGTCCAAACACTGCTTTGAGAGCTTCATAAAAACCTCTGTGATCACCGAGATCTGCACAGCATTGTGTCTTTTCTGATAAATCAATCCACCACTTGTTCTGGATGTCTCTGAGTTTTTGTTGGAGTTTACTACATGCGAGACGAAAGGCTGCTTTTCTTACATGGCAAGATGGCTGGGCGAGGTATGCCTGGTGAGTGGTTCTCTTCTTTGCCAACAGCTCCTGGATCTCTTGGTTGTTTTCATCAAACCAGTCTTGGTTTTCTTAAGGGAGAATCCTAGGATTCTTCAGCAGACTGCAGGATACTGTTTTTGATGTGTTGCCAAAGCGCTGTAGGAGAAGAATCTGTAGGGTGGACTTCAAGTTTTGCTTGCAGATTTGCCTGGAAGTTGTCTCTCACAACAGCCTGTTGAAAATTGTTGACTTGGAGTCTCCTCTTTAGGATGCCACCCCTCTTAGGTTTGAGCTTAAGGTGTAGATTTAGTTTACATCTTACAAGGCGATGGTCTGTTTGACATTCTGCACTGGGCATCACTCGAGTATGACGGACATCACGAATGTTTCTCTGGCGCACTAAAACATAGTCAATGAGGTGCCACTGCTTGGATCGGGGATGCATCCAGGTGGTCTTCAAGCTATCTTTCTGCTGAAAGATGGTGTTTGTAATAGTCAGCTGCTGTTCTGCACAAAACTCTAGCAGAAGGCGTCCATTATCATTACAGTTTCCAACACCGTGCTTGCCTAATACACCTTTCCAGGCTTCAAAGTTTTTTCCTACTCTGGCATTGAAATCACCAAGGATAATGATTTTATCTTCTGCAGGGACCTTTTGTATGAGGTGACGTAGGTCTGAGTAGAATTTGTCTTTCTCCACAGGGTCAGCTTGCATAGTTGGGGCATATATACTGAAGAGAACAGCATGTGGGAGGCATAAGGAGATAATGCAATCAGAGTGACCTGTCGGCAACGTCTCGAGTTTAGAGGCGATGGAATTTTAATCATAAAGCCTACTCCTGAAAGATGTTTCTCAGTTTTGGGTTTGCCAGACCAGTAGAGTGTGTAGCCGGCACCGTGTTCTTTAAGGCTGCCTTCCTCATGGAGACGAACTTCACTAAGAGCAGCGATGTCAATGTTAAGCCGTGATAGTTCATGGGCTATTAGAGCAGAACGACGCTCAGGACATCCACTATCTGCAGAATCTTGCATGGTTCTGATGTTCCAGCATGCAAGTGTCAGTCTATTTGCACCTTTGCAGGCAGGTGTTGGCCTTTGTTTCTTTGTCTTTGTTCGACCGCATCGGAAGATGCCCGTTGGCCACGGCTAGCCAACCAGGTAGACGGGATGAGCTTTAGATTAGACCACCTTTCTTGGCCCCTCTCCATACGGAGCAAGCAGTGCTCTCCTGAAAAAAAGGCTGCTTGGTCGTTCAGGATGCTGCCGAACAAGACTGTCATCTCCCGGGTCAGTCTCGAGCGACCAAAGTCCTGAACCGCCTGCATGCAGGGTTGGGTCTGCGGCTTCCAGTGCATCTTTACACCTACCGTTTCGTCCCTCGCCTATCGCTACAGGGCTTTTTCGGAAGTTGGATGTGTCCTTCGAGCCTGTGCAATGGATTTTTCTGGTGGAGCGCAGCGTGCACAGAACTGGCCTCACCCTTTAAACCAAAGGTTCATCTGCCAGGGCCTAGCAAGCTTGGACGGTGGCAGCGAGGTCCTCAGGTCGTAGGTTTGGTTCGAGTTTCCTTCTCTTAGATCAGGGGTGGGCAAACTGCGGCCCCGGGGGCCGGATGCGGCCCTTTGGCTGATTCTATCCGGCCCGCCTAAGGGCCCCTGACTTGCCTCCCCTGCCTGGCCTCTGCATAAAAATCTCCAGAGAAGGGGACTATAAGGAAGCATTATTTTATTTTAGTGGTTTTTATTATTATTGTATAATAATTTTATAACAATAATAAAATAATATAATAAATAATATAATATGTTATATGATATATTATAATTTCAATATATTATGCTTATATATATATACTATAATATAATAATTATGATATTAATACTAATAATATATGAATATTTCTTGATATATTAATATGTTAATATTAATTATGTGTAATATATAGTAAATATAGTAAGTGAATAAATAAATAAATAATGTAGATTAGCATGCAGTTCCGCCTCTAGGTGCGGCCCTCCATAATATTTTTTGGCTCTCGTGTGGCCCCTTGGAAAAAATAGTTGCCCACCCCTGTCTTAGATGGTTGACCTTACAGGGTTAGACGAGCACCATCTGCCCGGGTTTGAAATCAGAGTTTTCCTTCTCTTAGGATGGTTGCCAAAAGGCTAGAGAGCCCATCCTGCCTGTTGACGCTCTTTGTCAGACCCTTCGGTTGTGACCTGTCTGGCATGGGAGGCCCTACCGCCGGCTATTATGCCACCGCCAGCATAGCTCACAACTTCACTAGGGTACGCAAGCCTCTCCCCCACTGCAAGGGGGCGCCAATGGAGAGGATCAATGTATATACAATATATTATACCATACTCATACTATATTATATCATAATTATATTATACTACATTACAATATAATTATATTATAACATATTGACATTATAATATAATGTAACATTCTATTATATTATTATTATAAAATAATAAAATTATTTATTTAAATAAAATTATCCTCTACTAAATATTTTCATTACTCCTATAAAACTCAAATAACCCAAAATAAAGTAAAATAAAATATTATATATTACTATTTTGTACAATACCACTATACTGCAATATTGTTTG
Organism: Anolis apletophallus; assembly: GCA_030556195.1. Lineage (NCBI taxonomy): Eukaryota > Metazoa > Chordata > Lepidosauria > Squamata > Anolidae > Anolis > Anolis apletophallus. The sequence continues at coordinate 13,072 of JARBWK010001416.1, read as the reverse complement.
TAATATTACATGTAATATAAAATGTATCATTATTCTATTGTTATATTGTATTTGTATTATATTGTATGACAATATTAAGCAGAACTGTATAATAATCAACAAGAAATGCAATGTAAATGCATCAAAATCAGAATCTATTACCTACCACCCGTCTCATAATTCATAGGAGTCTCCCATAAGACCAAAATTCATTCATTCCTTCACTTACACTTCCTTCACTGATTCTTTTCTCCTTCCTGCAAACGCGGTGGAGACAAAGGATAGGGAAAGCACTCCCTACCTGCCCGATAGGGAGTGCTTTGCTTACAGGCTTCTGCTCAAGGGAGCTACTGGGCATGCGCGGAGGTTTTCGCGGATGTGCAGTTGCTCCTGCGCTCAACTTCAGCTCTGGAGCAACTGCACCTGCGCGAAAACCTCCGCGCATGCCCAGAAGCGGCGTCAAAGCGCACAAGGCCGGGGCCCAAAAGCAGGCAGCTGTGGCGCTGTCTGAGGAACATCAGCAGGGCCAGGATGGCGCCCCATGCGGCCAGGATGGCGCCCCCTTCCCAGATGGCGCCCTAGGCGGCCGCCTACTTGGCCTACCTTGTAGGACCGCCCCTGTGCTGGGGCCATGGAGGGCGAGGGAGACCCCCCCCCCATTTGACAGAAGTTGCATCTTCTTTTTTTTTAACATCTAGTAAGCAGCATTGCCCAAGTGAGGTAATTTGTAACATTATTGATTAGAACAGTGTTTTTCAACCTTTTTTGAGCCGCGGCACATTTTTTACATTTACAAAATCCTGGGGGACCAAAATGACACAAAATGACACTCTAACACAGGAATACATATAGTTAACTAGCTGTACCCGGCACGCGTTGCTGTGCCCTATTTAGGAGATGCGAGATGTAAGGGTTGGAAATGATGTTACTACGGTCTTGGTGGGGTCATGTAGGCATGAATTGCGCACTTTCTATGTGTGCTCCAAAATGATGTCATCTGGAAGCATGAGTTGTATTGTCTTATATAGCGGAGGAAGTGTTTTGATTCTGGAGTGTGTCCACTCAGCAAAGTCTGTAGTGGTTGTGGAGGAGTGGCAAGTGGTGGTAGAGAGACTTTACCGGCTAGGCAGCACATTCCTGTTGTTTCTGCTGGGTATTTCAGGGCTTTGCAGTATGTGCAGATGTGCGTTAGGGTGCCAATGTCGGCCTCTGGCACCATGCTGTAGTCTTCTGCAGCGTTGTATTTGAAGGCTAGGCGGTGGAATTGGTTGTGGTGTTTTTTGAAGTTTGTTTTCTGTGTTGCGACGTCGTGTTTCTGCGCTCCTCCTTGCGCTGCTGTTGTGTTGCATTTCTGCGTCTTTGTTGTTCCTGGCTGCGCGCTTCTTCTTGTCGTGCAGTTCTTTGCATTTGGTTCTCAGCTGTGCGTCGTGCAGTGACCTGTTGTCTGTGTCTCTGCTGCGCAGTGTGTTTCTGATCCGGCGTTTGTTCTGCCCTTTTTTGTTTGATGTATGTAGCGTTGTGAGTGTGTCGTCCGATGCTGTTATTTTTATAAGGCATGGCTTGTCTTTTGGGTCAGTTTATGTCTGTGTGGAAGGAAGGAACGGTTTTAGTTTGTGGTGGTGGTAGGTGTTGTGTGTACGGGGTCCCATAAGGTTGGTGGGATGGGTTGTGATTGGAAGTTGTGTTGTGTTGTGTGGGTAGGAATTTGCTGGAGAATTGCTCCCTCAGAGTTTGGTTTTGGCAGTTTAACCCTCAAACACCAACTGAAATCTCTCAGCATTCTATCCTAGCCTTGGATGGCTCTTGCCAGCGTTGCTATGGTTACAGCAGTTATGCAAATCCGCCCTTATTGGCAGCCAATCATGTTGTTCAGAATGTAGAGGCTGGGTGAGTCGTTGGCTACCCCGGAGGATACTGGGAAATGTAGTTTTATTTTTACTCGTTGTTTTGGGGGCCTTTTAGGTTTTGGGGGGGAAGTTTCTTTGCTACAAACATACCTTGCTTGAGGCCTATTTCTGTTGGCAAGTATTGTTTTTCTGCGTTGTATGGTTTCTTTGTTTGAGGTATACATCACATGACGTGAACCCATTTATATAATAGATATGTTTTTAAATGTATTTATACACTCAGTGTGAAACCTGGGCCTGTTTCGATGAACACAACATACTGTATATATGACTTCCTCTCACATACTTATACATGGCTATCATGTCTTCTCTCAGCCTTTTCTTCTTCAGGCTAAACATGCCCAGCTCTTCAAGCCGCTCCTCATAGGGCTTGTTTTCCAGACCCTTGTGAAATTTCACCCTGAGTGAAACTTGCTTCCAGTTAACTATGGATGTCATGAAGCTGTTATAAACAGTTCCTCGGGAGGGGGGAGGCAATTATCAAAAAATCCAGTAATATAGTAAAAAAGAAAAAACATTTCCAAGCAGAGAGGCTCAATTTGTTTCTTGGAAACTTGTGAATCCTTCAGCCTCCCGATGCTCCCAGCTTTGCTCACTGCCCAATTCACTGACGTGGAGCTTCCGGCTTTGTTCTCGCGAGAAATCCAAGCCAATGCGAAAACGCCAACTAAATCACTTCCGCCCAGTGCTCTGCTTTTGCGGAGGGAGGAGGGAGGCAGTGAAAGAGCTAACAACAGAACTGTACCCACGAAGGGTTCAATGTAATAAATCACAAATTCAATGGTTCATCAAATAGTATGATATTGAATATCATATAATATCAAAGTCACAGAAAGACTTGCAAAGTAAAACAGGGTATATATAACAAACCCTAAATGAAATCCCACGCAGGGGTTAATGCTGGTTATCACTCAATATCCCTCGCAGGGGTTAATTCCACATATATAAATTATTTTGCTCAAATAGCATGTCATGAAATCATATGTCATAAAGAGTCCAAAATTATACTCATCCCTGGTAGGAGAATAACGAATGCAGGACGCTGAGGAGTAATTAGTCCCCTCAAGGTGGATAGTTCAGGCCGACGGAGTCGCCATGCGTATTGAAAGGCCCAGAAGTCCGTTTCACCGGTAGTCCAGTTTTTCAAGGCAAATCAATATGCGTCCAATATCTGTGAGATAATCAAGTAAACCTTAGGTACAATAACCCAAAATATAATAACATTGTTGCAGGCAGAGTAAAAGGAATACATACCATAGTAAAGTATCATATATAACAACAACAACAACAACAACAATTTTATTGATTAGCCAGAAGCCATATCAAATACACACAGAACACAGACACATTGCAATGATTCTAAAAACAATCTGGAGAGAATTCTAGACCATTACATCAATTAAACCCCTGTTTTGCCCAGCAGGAGGGATTCTAAGGGAGGTGGTAACAATTCACAGGTCCTCATCTCCAACACAATTTATTCCAATTGCATCTATGTAATCAGATCTTAGTTTCATGGCTTTACAGAGGAAACGAGCAGTAGCATCTGTTATCAGCTTGTTGGAGCCGGCCAGCAGAAGTGAGACTTTTGCTAGAGGGTCCCAATGATTTTTTTCCCACGAGAAATATCTCTAACAGTTGTTTTCTCTCTTTTTGATAGATTTTGCAATAGAGCAGAAGATGAGTTAGATCTTCAATCTCAGGGGCACCACAAATACAGATACGCTCTTCATAGGGAATTTTCTTGAACCTCCCATATCTCACCATGGAATCTAATTGCTCAAACCTGGCTCTAGTGAAAATTTTCCTTAGGTGGTGTAACCTTCCTTGCTGTAAGTAAGTGGTTAATTGGAAGGATTTCTTAAAACCACTCAACCATCTCAGGGAAACGGTAGAACCCAAAGAGTCTATATCGGTTTGGGCCGCAATGTCATTAATTCGTTGACGCACTTCTTTGAAGTGCTTACTTAACTCTTGACCAGATAGGTGAACTGGGAATATTACCTGAATGCCACACCTTCTGATGTAATCAAACAAATGGTCAGCCCCGATTTATAAGAACTGCTAGATTGTTCCAGCAAACATAATTTTGGGAGGCGAGACGCCTCCATCTCCATGACCTTGAGCCAGTAGTTAAATGCTCTGATCTTAGATTGTGTGCTAATAGAGAACATTCCCAACTCCGCCCCTAACTGCCGCTGCCGGGAGCTTCTATCGACCCCTAAAACCACTTCAGATGTTGAGCTTGGGCCTTATCCAGGAGGGAGTATCATTTGCACCCCAGATTTCAGAACCATAAAGAAGCAGCGGGAGATTTTGTGATTGTAAACTTTCAGAAGGGGAACGAGGGAGCCCGGTTGCCGTTGATTCAGTAGCTTTAAGAGTAAGCTCGTTCTGCCCTTGGCTTTAGTTGAACACCTGTGGAAATGATTGTGCCATAGACCATTTTCTGCAAAGTCTAATCCTAGGTAAGTGAAGGATCTAACTTGTTCTAATTGTTCGCCTTCTATTTTCCATTTCATTTTGAGGGCGTTTACCAAAGATCATCATTTTTGATTTGGTTTTGTTTATCTTTAGTGCTTTCTAAGGCAGTAGTCACTAAGTTTTCTTAATAACCTCCTCATCCCTATTTGGGTGTAGGAGAGTAGGATCATATCATCTGCATACAGAAGTGAGTTGATTTGCAAGTTAGCTACTTTAGGCATATGGACATCCGCCCCTCTAAGCGAATTTGGAAGGTCATTTACATACAGATTAAATAGCAGGGGGCAAGAATACATCCTTGTCTGACCCTTTGCCGGTGTTAATAGGGCCAGTTCGGTCACCAGCAATACCAAATCTCACCGTCACCTGAGAATTATGATATAGGGCTTTGATCAGCAAAATCAATCTAGGGTCTGCATTCATACGTTGGAGTTTGTCCCAAAGGATTTCCCTATCAACTGAATCGAAGGCCGCTGACAGATCTATAAAAGCGGCGTATAGTCTATTACCCTTGGCTAGGTATTTGGAAATCAAGTGATTTAGGACAAAACAATTATCCATTGTCGATCTATTGTGTCTAAAGCCAGACTGCTCTTCCACCAAGATTCCATTTTCAGTTACCCACTCTCCAGTCTACATAGAAGATACTTTGCATACATTTTGGCCACAATATTCAATAAACTGATAGGTCTGTAGTTGGCGGGATTTTTCTTGTCTCCTTTTTGTGAATGGGGATAATGATCGCCATATTCCAACCCTTTGGTATATATCCTGTATCATTTATATATGAAAATAAACCAGCTAAAACAGGGGCCCACCAGGCCTTGTAGGCTATAAACAATTCGAAGGCAGATAGTCATCTCCCGGGGCCTTGTTACATTTCAGAGAAGTAATAATATTTAGAATTTCTTGTTCCGTGACCGGGGCCAGAGAGTAAATTAGTCAACCCATCCAATTCCTGGGTGGATTGCCTAGAAGGTAAGTTATGGGAGGAGAACAGCTGCCCATAATACTCTTCCCACACATTTGCTGGGATGGGTTATCAAAATCAGCCTTCCTTTCTTTAGGACGCCCGCAACCTTATGCCAAAAGCACTGAATTTTTACCAGCCGCTGCAAGCTCCAATCCTTTCCATAATTGTTCATTGTAATTGTTCTTTTCAGTCTAATTAGTTTTTTATAATTTCGCCTTAGCAGCAGCATGTTGGCGTGGAAATGTGGGGCTGTATTCCTTTTCATTAGTCTTATAGCAGCCTTGAGCTGTTTTTTAACCTTATGACATTCCCTATCAAAACCACAGAACAGAAGAACCCTTATTATCCCTACGTATGATTTTGGTAGACATAAGTTCTTTAAGTTTGCCACAGATGTTGGCGAATGCTCTGTCTATTGCAGGCCAGTCCTGGGAAGGAGTTTTAATGGTTATGGCCCATTTTGTAAAATCGTCAGAGTCGATAGATTTTTGGATATTGTCTAGGGTTGACACAGGGCCATGCCAGACGTTTGTTTTACAGAGCGTTGCCTGCGATAGCGGGCCTAAATCATTTGGAGGAATACAAGAAGGCAAGATTGCTAACTGAGTACTGACCGTTGGTGGTCAGAGTCCTCCATAGTGTGCACTTTATGATGAGAAAAAAGATTTACTTTATCGGAGGATACGATATGAAATCCAAGGAGCTGCTGTGAAGATTAGCGTGAAAAGTGAAGGGATAAGGAGATAAGACATTCGAACCACCCAATAGTCTCAGGTTGTTTTTACAGATTAAGGAAACTAATGAAGCACCGGCCTTGTTTGACTTCTGGTCCCTAGAAAACCAGTGGGGGTGGGAAGTCGCAAACCAGTCTGGAAGACCTTCCTTTGAATAAAGGAATGTAAGGAGGGACCAAGCTTAGCGTTAAAATCGCCCAAGAGGATAACAGTAGCATCCTTATATAGTAAGGAAAGGTCTTCTAACAGGATTTCCAATTGTAGCCATTGTACCGGATTGTAATAGGGAGTTTAGGGGTATATACGCATTGATGATAATTAACTCAAGCCCCTCCAGTAGAGTTCTGACCACTAGGTAGTGGTGAATATTATCATCCCTATACAAGTTTTCTCCGGATTCGAGAATATCCTCCTTAAGCAGAAGACAGAGGCCCCCCTGAGGCTCTCCCTCGATTCCCACTTTTTTGGCCCGGGATATAGGATATTTGATTTCTGAAGAATCTTGAAGGGTCGGGAGCAGTGCAGTGTCCAACTGAATAATCCGCAATACTATCGGAAACTCCGCAATGACCCCACCAAGACATATGCATCTACCATCAGGAATGTTATACAAGAAGCGATCATAGATGGCCACATTGATGACAGCACTGGAAAATTTCTTATACAAGACCATCCGAAAATACCTTCCCTATACTGTTTGCCAAAAATTCATAAAGACTTAAATAATCCTCCCGGTCGCCCAATTCTAGCCGGCTGCGGCGGAATCCTGGAACCCCTTGCCCAATTTTTGGATTATTACTTACAACCCATAGTCTGGAAAACTCCAGCATTCCTGAGAGACACTACCCATTTCATTTCGAAGGTAGAAAATTTCACTCTAGAACCCGGAGATCATTTAGTGACCTTGGATGTAGTCTCTCTTTACACGAATATCCCGATTCCAGACCTCAGAGATGTAGTAGAGAACTGTTTCTATAATGCGGAATCCACGGACCAGCCACATCCCGGCTTTTTGATGTCCCTATTTGATTTGGTTAGTGATTACAATTACTTTCAATTTTTGGACGATTATTATCTTCAAATCCACGGAATATCCATGGGGCTCAGTTGCGCCCCTGTTTGGCGAACATCTTTATGACACATCTCGAAGATAAATTCATATTTTCTCGAACTCATAACCGCTCGGCCCAAGTCAAACTATACAGCCGTTTTATTGATGATTTATTCCTGATTTTGCATCATGATACTAATATTGCTGATTTCCTGGAATGGATGGACACCTGGCACCCGTCATTATCATTTACTGCTACCACAAGCACTCAAACTGTGAATTTCCTTGATGTGACCGTCATCAATGTCAATCAGAAATTAAAAATAAGGGACTATAGGAAGACTGTAAAGAAAAATAGTTATTTACATTTCACAAGTCATCACACTCATGCCTTACGCTATAATCTCCCATTCTCTCAATTTCTTCGTATCAAAAGGAATTCTTCATTCGGGGACGATTACGCACAAGCAGCAGATAGATTAACATCGGATTTCATGGAGAGAGGATACCCGGCCACCATCATACAGAAAGCCAGGACGCGGGCAGAAAACCATCCCAGATCATCTCTTTTTACTACTAAAAAGAATGAACCTATAGATAGAATAGTGTGGCCTGTCACCTACACGCCCCACTCCAACTGCCTGGCTAAGATAGTTAAACAATATTGGCCTCTTTTGAAGGACATCCCGGGCCTATCCACATTTCCTTCAGTTGCACATAAGCGCACCCGCAATGTTAAAGACTTAGTAGTACACTCTCATGGACACAGACCACCCACTAGGAGCATAATGAGTCCTGGCATGAAACCTTGCTCCCATTGCTCTGTATGTGCCAATGTCTCCCAAGACAAAGAAATCTACAGCATTTCCAAAAACAGAACTTTTAAAATCAGAGATTATGGGACCTGCGCTTCTAAATCCGTCATTTATGGGATCTCTTGTGGGTGCTCATTGGTTTACGTGGGGATGACTTCGAGGTAGGTACGGACCCGTTTTATTGAACACAGAAGTAAAATTCATAAAGCTTCTGAGGATTCTATGTTCTACAAACACTGCAAGGAAAAGAAACATGAGGCTTCCTCTTTAAAACTCATGATCTTACAACAAATAAGACCTAATTCCTACCAACATACTAATGATCTACTGAGAGCAGCTGAAATTAAGTGGACACTCCTCCTTGACACCGAATGGCCAAACGGGTTGAATGACGTAATCCCCCTCAGTTCATTTGCATAACCCACCTTATCCATTTATACCCCTTCATGTACTCTTACTGTTTACCTTTGGGTCACCCATGATCGGCTACTATGCCTGGGTTATATATTATATATGATACTTTACTATGGTATGTATTCCTTTTACTCTGCCTGCAACAATGTTATTATATTTTGGGTTATTGTACCTAAGGTTTACTTGATTATCTCACAGATATTGGACGCATATTGATTTGCCTTGAAAAAACTGGACTACCGGTGAAACGGACTTCTGGGCCTTTCAATACGCATGGCGACTCCGTCGGCCTGAACTATCCACCTTGAGGGGACTAATTACTCCTCAGCGTCCTGCATTCGTTATTCTCCCTACCAGGGATGAGTATAATTTTTGGACTCTTTATGACATATGATTTCATGACATGCTATTTGAGCAAAAGAATTTATATATGTGGAATTAACCCCTGCGAGGGATATTGAGTGATAACCAGCATTAACCCCTGCGTGGGATTTCATTTAGGGTTTGTTATATATACCCTGTTTTACTTTGCAAGTCTTTCTGTGACTTTGATATTATATGATATTCAATATAATACTATTTGATGAACCATTGAATTTGTGATTTATTACATTGAACCCTTCGTGGGTACAGTTTTGTTGTTAGCTTTACAGCCCTTGAGCTCTGTTAATATATTAAGGCAGTGAAAGAGGCCACACAGATCTATGAAACGCATCGGGAGGCTAAAGTAGCCCTGAGTGGGAGCTGGAGCCATGCTGAGTTGAGGCTCCTGAAGGCTTCCTCAAGGCGTTGTATGTTTTCTATCCAGAATCACATTGTTGGAAGGAGGCTCACCACTTTAAGGCCCCTAAAACAGGCATGGGAAAACTTTGGCCCTCTGGGTGCTTTGGACTTCAGTTCCCACCATTCCTAACAGCCTGAGGCCCTTTCATGCTTAAATGGCTGAGGGGGGGGGAAGGAAGCCTGAGGCTGCTACGAATGGTGGGAGTTGGAGTCCAAAACACCTGGAAGGTCCAAGTTTGCCCATGCCAGCTTTCGATAGAGACCTCTTCCTCCCCCTTCCCCTTCGCGCCCTTTCTTCTCCCTCCTGCCAAACACTTAATTTTTCTTCAACACCGCCACTTCCGCCGCCATTTTGATCCAGGGGGCAGCATGAGCGTGTTCAGGAGGGGAGGGAGGAGGGAGGAAGATGTGACCCGTGGCAGGCGCTACTGCGCAGATTCGCCCCAGAGCAAAGCGAGGCAAAGCGAGCAGAGCGAGGCTGGGAAGAAGGGAGCTCGAGTGGAGAAGAAAAAGTGTTCGGCAGGAGGGGGAAGAAAGGGTATTGGAGGTTCCAATTTCCCACGGCACACCTGACGATTGCTCACGGCACACTGCTTAGGAAACACTGCTTTAGGTAAGCAGCAATGCCCAGGTAGGTAATTTGTAACATTATTGATTAGAAGAAGTCATTGTGTTTGGGTTTTATGAATGGTCCCATTAGAAAGTGTATCAGGATGTGGCTGAACTACAACTCCCACCATCTTCGGTTAATTCTCCCCAAATGCTGCCAGTTGATACTGTGATGTTGATGGGAGCAAGAGCAGAGTCTCCCCGGATGATCTTAAACTGAGAGGTGGGACGTAGGGGCTGATACAAACTCGGCTGGTGGGAACGAGGGACAGGGCCTTCTCGGCGGTGGCCTCCCGCCTGTGGAACGCGCTTCCAAATGAGATAAATCAACCCCATCCCTCTTCAGGAAGAAAGTAAAATTGTGGTTGTGGGGCCAAGCCTTTGGTCAGCAGACATAAAGCAGCACTTTGGTTGGAATGGACTGGAAAGATGATTTATATGAGGACACAGTGTTTTAGTAATCAATGTTTTATATTGTCTATTTAATGTCTTATGTATTTTTGTATTTTATGCCTTTTAATGGTTAATGGTTGGCTTAATGATCATTGTTTTAATCTTTCTTGTAAAGGCATCGATTGCTGCCATGTAAGCCCTCCTGAGCCCCCTTCCCAGGGTTGAGAAGTGATGGGGTATAAATACCAAAAATAAATAAAATAATAAATAAATAAATAACATCAAAAGTTTATGATGTTGGGTATGCATGCCAAGTTTGATCCAGATCCATCATTTGGTTCGGTTCACAGTGCTCTCTGGTTGAGGAACTACAGTATAACTCCCCAAATTCAAGGTCAATTCCCCCTAAACCCCGCCAGTATTCAAAGTTGGCCATGATGGGTCTGTGTGCCAGGTTTGGCCCAGATCCATCATTGGTTGAGTTCTCTGGATGCAGGTGAACTGTAACCCCCAGCATCCAAAGTTAGTACCCCATTTGTCATGTCCCCCCCCCCCCCAAACCCTGCTAGTACTTAAAGTTGGTCATATTCTGTATGTGTGCCAGGTTCGGCCACAAGGGGGCATGAGAGAAAGAAGGATAGTCCATTTTATAGGGGAGTTGAAGGGGAAAACATTTTTTTGCCATTTTCGCTGGTTATTCCCTCTCCCCACTTCCCATGTCATAAACAAGGATTGTTTCCATGATGGGGACTTGGGTGGGGGGAATAACAAGAAAACAGGACGATATGGCTTTTTCTCCACCCCGAAAAATGGATTATTCTTCTCTCTCTAGCACCCCCTTGTGGCCTCCATCTGGATAATAGAACAGTACCACATAGCATACAGCAGGGCTGTCCAACTGGCGGCCCTGGGGCCGGATCCGGCCCCCCAGCCTGTTGGGCACGGCCCCAGCTATGCCCCCAGCCGCCATTTTTAATTTTTTAAAAAATCTAATTTTTAAAAAGGCGGCTGGGGGGGAGGGGAGGCGGGGCAGGGAGGAGGAAGAGAGCTAGCTCCTCCTCCCTGCACCGCCCCTCCGTCCCTCTCTCCACGCCGAAAGGAGGAGTAGGCGGCGCCAAGGGCAGCGCGTCACAGGCCTGGCATGACGCGCTGCCCCTGGCGCCGCTACTCTTTTTCGGCCCCTCCCTAGGAAGGGCGGGGAGCTGCCGAAAAGGGAGTAGGCGCGCAAGGGCAGCGTCACGCCAGGCCTGTGACGCGCCCCCTTGGCGCCGCCTTCTGCTCCCTCCTCCCTCCTCTTTCCCGGGCGCCGTGCCTTTCCCTGGCACCGCGGCACTTCGGACAGCCGCGGTGCCTGGGAAAGAGGAGGAGGAGGGAGGGAGAAATTCCTTCTCCACAGCGTCAAACCGGGCAAGAGGCATGGCGGCCGTGCCTCTTGCCCAGTTTGACGCTGCAGAAGGAAGAGAGCGCAAAGGGAGCCCCTCTCTGCGCCTCCCTTCCCTTCTCCACAGCGTCAAACCGGGCAAGAAGCATGGCGAAATCGCCGTGCCTCTTGCCCAGTTTGACGCTGCAGAAGGAAGAGAGGCACAAAGGGGAGCCCCCTCTGCGCTCCCTTCCTTCTCCACAGCGTCAAACCGGGCAAGAGGCATGGCGAAATCGCCGTGCCTCTTGCCCAGTTTGACGCTGCAGAAGGAAGAGAGGGCGCAAAGGGGAGCCCTCTCTGCGCCTCCCTTCCTTCTCCACAGCGTCAAACCGGGCAAGAGGCATGGCGAAATCGCGTGCCTCTTGCCAGTTGATCGCTGTAGGGGAGGGAGGAGCAAAAGGGAACCCCTCTGCTCCGCCTCCCTCCTACAGCGTCACTCTGGGGATCGCCCCGCCCCCGCGATTGGCCCCGCCCCGCGATTGGCCCCGCCCCCCGCTCCGGCCCGCCAGGTGGTCAGCCACCAGACGTCCGGCCCTTGGGCCTATAGAAGTTGGACAGCACTGGCATACAGTAATAAGCATCTATTTTGTGGACAGCTTCTGGTGGAAGTTTTTCAGAGTCACACAGCAGTAAACTTCTATTTCAAGATACTAGACCAGGAGGGGCAATTATTTTTTCAAGGGGCCACACAAGAGCCAAAAATATTATGGAGGGCGCACCTAAAGGCTGAACTACCTTCTAATCTACTTTATTTATTTATTTACTATATTTACTATATATTACACATCATTAATATTAACATATTAATATATCAAGAAATGTTCATATATTATTAGTATTAATATCATAATTATTATATTATAGTATATATAGACATTATAATATATTGAAATTATAATATAATATAACATTATTATATTATTTATTATATTATTATATTATTATAAAAATATTATAAAATAATAATAAAACCATAAAATAAAATTCAAAAAGACATGGTGCGAACCAAAATGAAGGCTGACATCCTCAAGAGAGGAAGGATCCCAAGATGGAATGGCCCAATGGCCCCAGCCCAGGGAATGGCAAAAGCGGACTCTGTCAGGCCCAGCCAGAGCAGTTCAATAAACAGCTTGGCTTTGGGCTGGCATAGCAACAAGGAGCCAGCAGAGGGGAAGGGCCTAAGTCTGAGAGGAGGGAGGGAGTTTACCAGAAGGGTTTTCTCTCAGCTGCTTTTGGCGGAAAGCTCAGATTCCTCTTGCTCTGCCTGAGTAAGGCTGAATAAAGCTCAATTCCTCTTGTTAACTACTTGAGTGAGTGTGCCATTATTTACAGGCCTACCAGGCCTGACATAAAGAGGAATCTCAACAACAATGGGTTTATCCCAGTCTCAGTGCTGGTGAGAACCCAACCCGACTATGGAGAAGGTCTGTGCTTCCAAGGCGGAGAGGCACGACCTCCCTCTCAGAGGAGAGGGGTTTTCGCCGCTAAGAAGCAAACGGCGACAGAGGCC
>JARBWK010001415.1:0-19268 GCA_030556195.1 Anolis apletophallus | reverse complement strand
TTGGAACCCCCAATAGCCTTTCTTCCCCCTCCTGCCGAACACTTTTTCTTCTCCACTCGGGCTCCCTTCTTCCCAGCCTCGCTCTGCTCACTTTGCCTAGCTTTGCTCTGGGGCAAGTCTGCGCAGTGCTGCCCGCATGGGTCACGTCTTCCTCCCCCCCCCCTCCTGAACAAGCTCACGCTGCCCCCTCGGATCAAAATGGCGGCAGAAGCGGCAGTGGAGAGGAAAAAGTAAGTGTTTGGCTGTAGGGGGAAGAAAGGGCACGAAGGAGAATGGGGAGGAAGAGGTCTCTGTCGAAAGCTGGCATGGGCAAACTTGGACCTTCCAGGTGTTTTGGACTCCAACTCCCACCATTCCTAGCAGCCTCAGGCTCTTTTTCTTTCGCCCCTCAGCCACTCAAGCAGGAAAGGGCCTCAGGCTGTTAGGAATGGTGGGAATTGAAGTCCAAAGCACCCAGAGGGCCGGGTTTTCCCCATGCCTGTTTTAGGAACCTTAAAGTGGTGAGCCTCCTTCCAACATTGTGATTCTGGATAGAAAACAAACAACAACATAACACAACATTGTGTGAGTCCACAATGCTCTCTGGGTGTAGGTGAACTACAACTCCCAAACTCAAGGTCAATTCCCAAGCAAACCCTTTCAGTACTTTTTGTTGGTAATGAGAGTTCAATATGCCAACTTTGGTTCAATCCCATTATTGCAAGAGTTCAGGATGCTCTTTGATTGTGTGTTAACTATAAATCCCAGAAACTGTAACTCCCAAATGTCAAAGTCTATTTTCCCAAACTCCATCTGTGTTCACATTTGGGCATATTGAGTATTTATGCCAAGTTTGGTCCTGATCCAACATTGTTTGAGTCCACAGTGCTCTCTGGATATAGGTGAACTACAACTCCTAAACCCCAAGGTCAATGCCCACCAAACTCTTATAGCATTTGGAGGCTACAGTGCCCAGAATTCGAATGCAAGTCCTTGAATGGTCTTTGGCCATTCTGACTATGTGACTGGACCAGTTTGGGTCTAAAAAGGAAATTTGTATAGTTATCATGTCTCAGAAATAAAACCTTTGAGTAAAACCTTTGGTTAAGATGTAAAAACTTTCAAAAGTGTGATTTGCAATCCCTTTTCTTTGTAGGGACAGGTATAATTTGCACTGAAAAGAGGCATGTAAGGCCCCTTCTGCACTGCCGCATAAAATTCACATGATCTGCTTTGAACTGGATTATGTGGCAGTGTAGACTCATATAATCCAGTTCAAAGCAGATCATGTGGATTCTATTCTATGACAATCTTGATTATATGGCAGTGTAGAAGGAGCCCCTGTTAGACAGGTGAGGGCCACTTTGGTCCGGTGGCTTAAACATTGGACTATGACTCTGGAGGCCAGGGTTCAAACTGTGCTATGCAAACCTACATGGTAACCATGGACAAGTCACACCTTCTTGGCTTCTGACAACAAACCTTGCCAAGGAAACCCAGTAAGTTGAAATAATAATAAGTTGAAAATGACTTGAAGGCACAGAACAACAATGTACACCAGCCAGATCCTTTATTTGTCCTCCTCCCATTCCTTTATCTGCCAGTTTATTCTCTTGACTGAGCATCCGGTCAGGTTGTTTCATAAATAACCACGGTCAGTCAACATGGTTAGCATTCCTGTTCGAAACCACATGTCTAATTCATGGGGAAAAGTTGGCCCTATACTTGATAATCTCCTGAAGTCAATGCTTGAGCTGAAGAAACAGAAACAAGAAACCATTCCAAGACAGCACTGTCCAGTTTTGCTTCTCTAGAACAGTGTTTCTCAACCAGTGTGCCGTGGCACACTAGTGTGCCGTGAACGATCATCAGGTGTGCCGTGGGAAATTGGAACCTCCAATACCCTTTCTTCCCCCTCCTGCCGAACACTTTTTCTTCTCCACTCGGGCTCCCTTCTTCAGGATAGAAAACAAACAACAACATAACATGACATTGTTTGAGTCCACAGTGCTCTCTGGGTGCAGGTGAACTACAACTTCCAAACTCAAGGTCAATTCCCAAGCAAACCCTTTCAGTACTTTCTGTTGGGAATGAGAGTTCAATATGCCAGGCTTGGTTCAATTCCATAGTTGCAAGAGTTCAGGATGCTCTTTGATTGTGTGTTAACTATAAATCCCAGAAACTGTAACTCCCAAATGTCAAGGTCTATTTTCCCCAAACTCCATCTGTGTTCACATTTGGGCATATTGAGTAGTCATTCCAAGTTTGGTCCTGATCCAACATTGTTGCAGTCCACAGTGTTCTCTGGATATAGGTGAACTACAACTCCAAAACCCAAGGTCAATGCCCACCAAACTCTTATAGTATTTTCTCTTGGTTATGGGAGTTCTGTGTAGGAAGTTTGTGTCTTTCTGCCATTCCTGCCAGGATATCTATGTTGTGTTCATCAAAACAGGTCCAGGTTTCACACTGAGTGTATAAATACATTTAAAAACATATTAACTATATGTATGACTGTGTTAGAATGCCATTTTGTGTCATTTTGGTGGGTGGTGTGCCCCAGGATTTTGTAAATGTAAAAAGTGTGCCGCGGCTCAAAAGGTTGGGAAACACTGCTTTTAGCTGACCCATTAAATACGGCAATGTTCATATGTTTCATTTCTTGTTTTACTATGTCTAGCTTCCTCTTTTTCATGCTTCTGAAATTTCATGTTTACATAATACGCATTGTGCAGTTTTAGATTTTCCTTTCTCCTCTCAGCACATCAACAGCTGATTCTCCCTTCAGATTGAGTCCAATTGCGTTATTAAACCTAGTGCTAGTAATCCTCTGCTATTCCTCAATAGCTCATTCAGTGCTATCCAGCTTAGAGTTTCATCTTCTAATACTATATCTTGTTCAATTTTGGATTGTCTCATCAGGTTTTCACAGTAATAGCTTCAAAGGCAATGGGAGACTGACCAGAATCACTCACAACAATGGGCACAAACAGACTCGCAACTAATTATAATATCTTATACAAAATTAAATATATTGTAGGTCTGCAACGGTCTCGTCTATCTTCTAATTAACCATAATATCACAATACATATCAATATTTGTGTAACAATTATTACAGCGTGCAGGAGTACATACACTGGTTGGATGCATTCAATTACTCTGGGGCATTCCCCAGGGCATACCAAGAGTACTTACAGTCCCCAGTAGCACATGTCCCAAATTGTTTCCGTGAACTGTATAGTTCTGTAATGGAGAAAAACAAGAGGCTGCTTATAAAGCTACAAACACAAAGGTTAGGGCGAAGCTCTGTATGTCGCCTAGAGTCTATACACATGGAATTCAAAAATATATCATACATTATACACATTGTTCCATAATCCATTAAATGCAATGCAAATGATGAGAGTATACTGAGGATTCTAGGGGGTGGATATGATAAGGAAGTCCGTGTCAGATTATTGCATTTTGGGTTATGTAGTATCTCTGTGCCTCTGCAATTCTGGATTCTGTGTTCTGGGTTCTGGGATCTGGGCCCATAACCTCTTCGGCGTTGAGTATTTATGTCACAGCGGATAGGCAACAGAAATATAGAAGTTTAATTCCCCATCGGCCCAAAAACTCCAGTCTCTGTTCGAGTGAATAATGAAACTCTCATTCCATGGTTTGAATTACACCTAAGCAACGCTCCGCAATTCATGAGTCAGCACAAGATATATTTTCGCAGTTTGAGATGACCTGCAGTGTGACATGTTTGACACCAGATGGCGCTGTCTCAAGACTGCTAAATGGAACCTTGAGGAATGTCAGTTACAAAGTGACAGTTGGGATTTGTCAGTTGGGATTTAATATCTGTGAGGAAAGGATGTTTAGAAAGGTAGCTGTGATGGCTGTTGTTTTTCGATGTTTTGCCAGTTATTGTTAAATACAATTCAATACAAAGTTATATATTTACCTTGTGAATTGAATGAGAGTTTCATTATTCACTCGAACAGAGACTGGAGTCTTTGGGCCGATGGGGAATTAAACTTCTATATTTCTGTTGCCTATCCGCTGTGACATAAATACTCAACGACGAAGAGTCCGGTCCCCCCCCCCCCAATTAATAAACTCTTGAATTTACGTAGGAATGTGTAAACAATGTCAGTCCACTGACGCTACTCAAAGTAATAATAATAATAATAATAATAATAATAATAACTTTATTTCTTGTGAGTCTCCCTCCACCACAGGTGCTCCGGGCGACTTACATTGTTTAAATACCACAGGTACAACAGTTAAAAGCACAGGTATAGGTATAGATATAGAGAGCCATGAGAGGCTCAGCTTCCAGACCATCCAGTCAATCCCCAAACGCCCGGCGAAAAAGCCAGGTTTTCAGGTCCGACAGATATCTAGTAGGGGCCAATGTGGCCCTGAGTGCAGGTGGGAGCGTGTTCCAGATCATAGGAGCCACCACAGAGAGAAGGCTCTCCGTCGGGTCTCTGTCAGCCGGGTCTCTCTCACCCCTGGGATGGCTATACAGTCACCGTTTATGGCACGCACAGGTCTTTCGCTGCGTTGGTCTATCAGCCGGTCGCTCAAATAGGCAGGTCCGATTCTTTGCCGTGCTTTAAAGGTTAGCGCCATGAGTTTGTAGATCACTCTGCACTCTGTGGGCAACCAATGAAGGTCTTTCAGGATTGGTGAGATGTGGTTTCTCGCCGGTGCCCCAGAGATGAGTCTGGCCGCTGCGTTCTGGACGAGTCTCAACCTCCGAGTCGTGGACAATGGTAGGCCCGCATACAGGGCATTGCAGTAGTCAAGTCGGAGACCACGGTGGCATGTATCACGGTCTTCAGCGCCTCTGATGGTAGGTAGGGGGCCAACCGACGGGCCCTGCGAAGGTGGAAGAAGGCACCCTTGGCTGCGGCCTGGATCTGGGCCTCCATCGTCAGTCTCTCGTCCAGAATCACTCCCAGGCTCTTCACCGCCGGGGCCGCGGACAGGGGCATGCCTTCAAAGAGTGGTAATGGTGAGTGAGGGGCGGGTCGGCCAGGCCAGAGGATCTCCGTTTTTGTCGGGTTGATTTTTAGCCTATGTGCTCTGAGCCAGCTAGTCACTGCCCTCAGTCCTTGACTAAAGTTTTCCGGCACTGACGACATCCCTGGATCGAGCTTAAACAGCAGCTGTGTGTCGTCGGCGTATTGGTAGCAGCTGAAACCATGGCTCCTTGCAATGCTGGCCAGGGGCTGGACATAGATGTTAAAAAGGGTGGGAGACAAGATAGCACCCTGGGGGACCCCGCACTCCAACTCGCATTTCCTGGAGACCTGGCCCTGCCACTCGACCCGCTGCGAGCGACCCCGCAGGAACGATCCTAGCCAGGTCAGAGCTTTGTCCCGGATCCCAGAAGCAGCCAGGCGGCGGAGTAGCAGGTCATGGTCGACGGTGTCGAAGGCGCGGTTAGATCTAAGAGGACCAGGACAGCCGAGCCCCTCCATCTAACTGGCGGCGGATGTCGTCTGTGATCGCTACCAAGACAGATTCTACTCCGTGGCCTGCACGAAATCCTGACTGAACGGGTCCAGGCCCCGGACCGGTGAAGGAAATCACGCAGCTGGCTTTCCACCGCCCGCTCCAGAAGCTTACCCAGGAAGGGCAGATTGGCAACAGGGCGGTAGTTCGACAGTTCATCGGGGTCAAGGCTCGCCTTTTTCAGGAGGGGCCTAACTCTGGCTTCCTTCAGGGACTCAGGGAAGATGCATGTATCCAGGGAAAGGTTCACCAGGTCCCTCAGAGCGTCCGATAAGGAGTCCATGCAAGACTTAATTAAGTGCGATGGACAAGGGTCCATGGGGCAGGTCGTCGCCCTTGCCACGGTCACCAACCTTTCCACCTCTTCCAGGGTAAGAGGCCTGAATTCGGTGAGGCAGAGCCCGCTGGTCTGAGTTGGGCATCGGGTCCTCTCACTCTCTTCCTCCGGGATGGGCGGGAGGTCACGCCGGAGTGCCGTGATTTTACCGATGAAGTACTCTTGGAGGTCTTCTGCTGTTACCACAGAGTTTTTAGGGTCACTCCATGGGGATGCTAGAAGGCTCCGGACTACTTTGAAGATCTGTGCTGAACGGGAGCCGGCAGCTGTAATCTGGGCGGCATTGTAGGATTTCTTCGCCTCCTTGATCTCATGTTCATACAGCCTATGCTGTTCTCTATAAGCCGCTCTGTTTGCCCCGCTAGGTTTCCGTCTCCAAATACTCTCCAGTTGTTTCCTCCGGCGTTTCGTCTGCTTTAGGTTCGGCGTGAACCACGGTGAGCGGGTTTTACGGGGACGAAGGGGGCGCCTTGGTGCCACCTGGTCGATGGCCCTCGAGAGGACGCTGTTCCACCTGTCGACCAGATCTGCCAGCGATCCTCCGGGGACCTCCAAAGGTTCCAGAGCTGCCGCGAATGCCCTCGGGGTCATCAGACTCCTTTGGCGGACTAAGATGGTCTTTGGCTCCGATCTTTCTGTGAGGGGAGTGTCAATATCTGCTCTTACGGTCAGGTGATCTGACCAAGGCACTGCTCTGGACTCACGGTGCTTTATGGCTAGGCCATGGCCGAAGATCAGGTCCAGCGCGTGGCCAGCTTGGTGTTCCAAAAGTCCCGCAAGAAGGTACAGATACCCCAATGGGATTTAGCGTCCGATGTTAGTAGCGGTAAAGGTGGCTGTTGCGAGCTGCAAAAAGTCCGTCGTAATCCAATATAGTTACCGCGAAAATGCGGATTATCCTGGTTATGGTCTCCCACAATATAGAGGTCCAGAAGTACATGGAAACCAAAAATCTGGGTGAGGATGAATAATTACAGGGGTGCCTCAGGTATAAGGATGTCAGCTCGCCCAATGGCAAATGTCCCCCTCAAAATATTAGACAATATGTTTTAAATGTTAAGGATTACCTACTAATTTATTTATTTATTAACTGTATTTAAATCCCACCCTTCTCACCCTGAAGTGTAAGGGAACTTGGGTTTAGGCTCGCGGAGCCCACAAGAGTGGAAGAATTCCAACGAGACCAATAGATCCAAAACAAGACTTTTTTATTTCAAGCTGATCAGCAAGAGACAGGCACAAAGGACTGCTGCGCCGCATGGCGCAGTAGAAAAAACTTTTATACTCCTTTTCCCAATTACATCACCCTCCTTATCTCCTTCATGCTGTAACTGGGTTGGATACATCCCCTGTCCATGCACAACCTGATTGGCCCTGTATCTTTTAACACACAGATTTCACGTGTAACAAGATATCACTACATTCTTTGTTCAACTATCTCTAGGTAGAATGCATAAAGCATACGCAGTAGCTGTTTTCAGCATCTCCTCCTTTTGGGATGGGTAGTTTTCTTACTGGTTCCTCTCAAAAGGAGACTCAGAGTGGCTCTACAATCGTTAGCCATATCAACAGATATCTAATAAAATAGACATATACAGTAAAACAAAAATTAAAAAGCAATATAAACATTAAAACACATTATTAAAATCACGCAATCCGAAGACATAGTCAAAAGCCATTCCGGTTGTTATTGCACGTAATTCCACTTCACTTATTGCACTGCAGTATTGGCCAAAGGCTTGGTCCAAGAGCCATGTTTTTATTTTCTTTCTGAAGGTCAGGACGGAGGGGTCGACTTGATTTAGCTAGGAGGGAGTTCCAAAGCCGAGGGCCACCTGAGAAGGCCCAGTCTCTGATCCCCACCAACCGCACCTGCGATGGAAGTGGGACCGAGAGCAGGGCCTCCTCAGATGATCAGAACCTCTCAGATGGCTAATAGAAGGAGATGCATTCGGACAGGTAACCTGAGCCAGAACTGTAGGGCTTTATAGGTTAAAGCCAGCACTTTGAATTGTGCTTGGAAGGAGACTGGAAGCCAGTGGAGCTGACATAACAGGGAGGTTGTAGGCTACGAGCCAGTCGGTTGAGGGTGAACCCATCGAAGACGGAGATCCTTTGGCTGGGTCGCCCAGTTTGGGGGGGGGGGAGTGTTGGCTGCCTATGCTGGATGGCAAGACACTACATCCATTGCCCTTGGTTAAGAGCTTGGGGTCCAATTGGACCCGCTACTGTCAATGGAGGCCCAGGTCTCCACTGTCAGTAGATCTGCCTTTTTTCACCTACGGCAGGCTAGACGGCTGGCCCCCTATCTCACTGAACGTGACCTAGCCACAGAAATCCAGGCAACGGTCATCTCGAGGCTAGACTACTGTAATGCTCTTTACATTGGTCTTCCTTTGTTGGTCATCTGGAGGCTTAAGTTGGTGCAGAACGCTGCTGCGAGACTCTTGGCGGGAGAACCGGCCAGGGCTCATATCACTCCAACTCTGCAGCGACTGCACTGGCTGCCAATTGAGCACTGGATTATCTTCAAAGTGTTGGTCTTGACCTTTAAGGCCTTATATGGTCTGGGGCCAGTGTACTTGAGGGGCCGTCTACTCCCATATGTTCCCCAGAGATCGCTTCGATCAGAGGATCATAACCTCTTACAGATTCCATCTCTTCGAAACATCCATCTGTCTTCAACAAGACCAAGAGCATTCTCTGTGGCCGCACCGAGTCTGTGGAATTCCTTGCCACCTGAAGTCCGGACAATTACTGACTTACTAGCC
Organism: Anolis apletophallus; assembly: GCA_030556195.1. NCBI lineage: Eukaryota > Metazoa > Chordata > Lepidosauria > Squamata > Anolidae > Anolis > Anolis apletophallus. Next base: position 10,666 of record JARBWK010001415.1, on the reverse strand, counting down.
TTTCGGAAAGCATGTAAAACAACCCTTTTCCGTCAGGCATTTAACCAGTAATCACTCTACTAATCCGTCTGAACTGTTGTGATGTTATTGTGTACTTGGATTGTTTTAACTGTTATTGGTTGATATTTATTTATTTATTTACTATTTTTATATGCCACCCTTCTCAACCCCGAAGGGGACTCAGAGCGGCTTACAGCAAACAACAATACTGCCAGAGTGGCTTACAATGTACATATAACAATATTGCCGGAGCGGCTTACAACAAACTGAAAAAACAACAATTAACATTACTGTCATAGCACAACATCAGCAATACACATCATATTGCACTACAACATATCGCAATATTGTTAGCAATATTGCATGTAATACAAATATACAAATTATAATATCACGATATAATTATTATATCACATTATCATTGGCAGAATTATACTGTGTTACAATACAACGCCACCAATACCAAATGCATATTCCACACACCATACCATAATCATACTATTATTATTCTTATTATTACATTACAATTATTATACTATAACATAATACAATACATTGACATTATAATATACTATATTATATTATATCAAATTATAATGCAATGTAACATTCCATATATTATATTATATTATCTATAAAATAATAAATAACTATTTATTTAAACAAAATAAAATTACTTATTTAAATAAATAATTCTATAGAATTATTTTAAACAATTATTTTAAATTATAATGTAACGTAACAATACATTATATCATATATTATTACATTACACCATATGATATGCTGTAAACCGTCCTGAGCCATCTTGGAAGGACGGTATACAAATCAAAACAATAAAATAAAATAAATAATACTGTGAAATGATAGCTATGGTGCCAATGATAAAATAATTTTTATTTTTCACCACAAGATGGTACTACAATATAAAGAAGGACTTTCCTCTTAGCCAGCTTCTTCCTCATGTAGCGAATTTAAGCTAGGACCATGCATAAAAGGTTACATGCCTGGTGAGCAAATGCGAAACTGAAAGGGCCAGGACAGAATGTCTCGGCTGGTTGAAGACAACCCCACAGAGGTTTAATTCAGTTCCGCCTGCTACCCAATTGGGTAGCAGGCGGACGATAGAATGATGACAGTGTTATGAAAATGGAGTATGGACTGGCTTCGGATTGCAGAACTCGGACTATTTGTATAGTTGTTTTTTTAATTGTGTATTTATTTATTTATTTATTTATGGTATTTGTACCCCGTAGCTTCTAACCCCCACAGGGGGACTCAGCACGGCTTACATTTGCAGCACTACAGGCCGCACCACCACAATACAATATAAAAATACACCATATAATCAACATCATTAAAAAGCATTAAAAACATTAAAGACATTACATTAAAAACCACTACAATAATTAATTAAAGCCATCAAGCGGAACACATTGTCAGTCCAGTCAAGTCCAAAGTGCCAATCCAGTCAAATCCAAAGGTACAATTTACATTTGCTGCCCAAAGGCCTGGTCCCAGAACCACAACTTTAGCTTTTTTTTCTAAAAGCGAGGAGAGATGGAGTTGATCTTATTTCATTTGGGAGTGCATTCCATAGGCGAGGGGCCACCGCCAAGAAGGCCCTGTCTCTCGTCCCCACCAGCCACACTTGCGATGCTGGCGGGAGCGAGAGCAGGGCCTCCCCAGATGATCTTAGATTGTGAGATGGGACATAGAGGCAGATGCGTTCGGACAAGTAAGCTGGGCCAAAACCGTATACAGCTTTATAGGTCAATACCAGCACTTTGAATTGGGCTCGGAGATGGACAGGCAACCAGTGGAGCTGACACAGAAGGGGGTGGGGGGTGGTATGCACCATGTATGTCACCCCAGTTGGCATTCTGGCTGTCGCCCGTTGGACCAACAGAAGTTTCCAAACTGTTTTCAAAGGCAGCCCCACGTAGAGTGCGTTGCAGTAGTCTATTCAGGATGTAACCAGAGTGTGGACTACCGTGGCCATGTCAGACTTCCCAAGGTACGGGCGCAGCTGGCGCACATGTTTTAATTGTGCAAAAGCTCTTGGTTTTAATCTGATTAATGTATAAGTTATTGTGTAATTGTTGTTTTTATTGATTGTATATGTGGGCATCAAATCGCTGCCAGTTGTGAGCCACCCTGAGTCCCCCTCCAGGGGTAGAGAAGGGCGGGGTATAAATATTTGAAATAAAATAAATAAATTAGCTTATCTGTCCATTTCTGTGTTGGACAAAGACAGGAGTTTCCAAAAACATTCTGGCAAGAGATACATGATCTATGCCAGGGCTGTCCAACAGGCGGCCCTGGGGCCGTACACGGCCCCCGAGCCCCTTCTCTCCGGCCCCCTAACTTGTTTTAATAAAATACAAATTAAAAATAAAATAAAAATGAAATAAAAAAATACCTACTCTCCGGGTTTAGGCAAGCATCGCAACACTATGCCAACCACAGACGGGATTTCGAGGGAGGTCGAAATCCCGTCTGTGGCTGCGTAGTCTCGCGATAGCTGCTGAAATCTCGGGTCCCGCAGGATTTGCGGCCGGCCTGGGCACGCGCCTCCTCCTCCCTCGCGGCTGCTTCCAGGCCAGCCCCCATTCCCTCAGAGAGAGGGAGGAGGGGAGTGAGGCAGGGACAGCCCCTCCTGGCTCCGTCCTCTTCCTGTGGAGGGCTCCTCGCTTTCCGCCCCGCGGATGGGAGAGCCGCCGTGCCCAGCCTGAGCTTGGCCTCGGCTCCAGCGGGGCTCTTCGGGGACGGCGGCGGCGTTGGCGCTTCGGCCCTGTGGCTGGGCTCCCACAGTATGGGTAAGGAAGGGCCTGGCTCGAATCAATCAGTCTAAAAACAGTGGGACGTTGGGTGAGGGGGGAAGGGGTCCCTCAGCGGTGGTTTCCTTGGCAACACTTTCTTTCCCTCCTCCGCGCCCCTCCCCTTGTTGTGCTGCCTTCCCGCGTGCAGGGTGCAACGTGGCTTCCTTTGTGCCTGCCCCGCGGCTTGTTTTCCCTTCAGGGAGGGAGGGAGCTCTTTGGGCCTCCTCCACCCGCCTCTGGGAAAGGAGGCCCCACCAAGCCCTGCGACGGCATTGAGGTGTTTGGGGTTTTTTGGTGTGTCCCAATTTGAGTGTGGACTCAAATAACTCAAAGGTATTAGGAAACATTCCCCCAAATCCACCAGTGTTCCCATTTGGGTATATTGAGTATTCATGCCAAGTTTGGTCCAGATCCATCATTATTTGAGTCCACAGTGCTCTCTGGGTGGAGGTGAACTACAACTCCACAACTCAAGGTCAATTGTAAGTAAATTGGAGCCGGGGAGGGGGCGGAGCTGGGGGAGGGGCGGAGGTGGGCGAGGGGGCGGAGCCGGGTGCAGAGCCAGACCCTTCGGCCCCCCAGGTGATCAGTGACCGGAATTCCGGCCCTTGGGCCCGTAGAAGTTGGACAGCCCTGATCTATGCCAAAAAATTATGAAGAAGAAAATCCCACTAAAACCAGAATGCTTCCTTCTGGGAATGATAAGTATTCAATGGAACACTAATGAGGACAAATTGTTCACTTACATGACAACAGCGGCAAGAATCATATATGCAAGGACATTGAAACAAAAATCAAGACCTCAAAAACAAGAGTGGATAGGATAGAGAAAATCCTTGACATCATGAGTATGGATAAGATGACATCCCTGATCACAAAGGCACTGAATAAACCAAGGAAGATAACAGACTGGACCTGGATTCAAGAAAATAGAGTGAAGATCTTGATCTAAAAAATACCATCAAAAAAAAGGAAGAGAGAAAGTATACAGTTCAAGAGATTAAGAATGATAACCTATATGGACTAACTGCTATGAAGAGATACAGAAGAACACCCCCTGCACTTCTACCTCTATCCCAAGGGTGGCAATTATTTTTCCAAGGCCACACGAGAGCCAAAAAACATTATGGAGGGCCGCACCTAAAGGCGGAACTACATGCTAATTTACATAATTTATTTATATATTCACTTACTATATTTACTATATATTACACATCATTAATATTAACATATTAATATATCAAGAAATATTTGTATATTATTAGTATTAATATCATAATTATTATATTATAGTATATATATATAGACATTATAATATAATATAACATTATATTATATTATTTATTATATTATTATTATAAAATTATTATACAACAATAATAAAAACCACTAAAATAAAATAATGCTTCCTTGTAGTCCCTTCTCTGAGAGTTTTATGCAGTGGCTTGATGGCCATCAGTCGGGGGTGCTTTTGATTGTGTATCACTGGGGGGTTGGGCTGATGGCCCTGGGGTCCCTTCCTCTCAATGACTTCCTGTTCCCACCTTTCAAAACCTCCTGACAGCGAGCCTTTGAGATTCGTGATGGAAAAGGAAGAGATCAAACCTCATTGGAAGGATGGGAAACGGAGGACCAAACTTGGCACGAATCCTCAATATGCCCAAATGTGAACACTGGGGAAATTTGGGGAAAATAGACATTTGGAAGTTGGAGTTGCTGGGATGTATAGTTCACTTATTATGATGCTCGGGCGGCGCAGCGGCGCTTGCTCCTCCCTCCCTGGCCTCCTCCTCTTCTCCCCCCTCCCTCCCTCTCCATCAGTAGCTCTGCTTGCCTACCTGGCTCGCCCTCTCGCCCCGCCCACTCGCCACTCGCTCACCTTGCCCCGCCCACCTGCCTGCCTGGGCCCTTAGGAGGGCCGGATAGAATCGGCCAAAGGGCCGCATCCGGCCCCCGGGCTGTAGTTTGCCCACCCCTACTCTATCCCATTCCTAACCCAACCCCACTTCCCACCCTTCCCTACCCCATCCCCCATTTACCCGTCCTAAAACTGGTAACTTCACATTTTAATTATATCCCCCCATCATGTTGGTTGTTGAAAATCTTTCAATAAAAATATTTTTTTAAATAAAAAAATTAGTGAGGCTCCTGGAACAAAAGGTGATGATCATGGGCAAGCAAGCTCTTGGTTGTCAATAAAGGAGTTTTCAGGGGTAGCAATCTATCAGTCTTGGGTGAATCATATACTTATACAAACAGACTTGGCTTATCTGGGTTGGCACAGGAAATCACCTATGTTTGCATACAAATACACAATGGACTTGGTGATTATTTGGCTTGGGAAACGGCCAGAGGTTTTGCCCAGCCTTTCTATTCCCAAGGGATTGTCTTGGCAGTGTTGCTGAAAGTTAACTGTCTCGGAGTTACATCCGGATACATTTTATAAGCAACTTTTGTACATTTTATATTTAAGAAACAGACACAGTACACAGAAAGATACACAGAAAGTCAAGAAAAATAGATACAATTTATCAAAGGGTTTAGAAATGACAAAGTCTTTTGGCTTGTGTGTGTGTGTGTGTATGTGTGTGAAGCTGCTGCTGGTCCACTACTGATCTCCTATGCTTCGAACTTGCAGAAGTCCAAAAAGATTTTTAATAGGAAAAACAATCATATATTATGATTTTTTTCCTATTAAAAAATCAGGGTTAAACTGCTGAGCTGCTGAACTTGTTGACCGAAAGGTCCCAGGTTGGAATCCAGGGAGCGAGGTGAGCTCCCGCTGTTAGCCCCAGCTTCTGCCAACCTAGCAGTTCAAAAACATGCAAATGTGAGTAGATCTATAGGTATAAGAACATAAGAACATAAGAAGAGCCATGCTGAATCGGACCTCAGCCCATCTAGTCCAGCATTCTGTATCACACAGTGGCCCACCAGTTGTGCACGGGGATCTCGAGCAGAAGGGAGGGCAAAACCCTGACCTGCTCCCGACCCCCCACAACCAGTACCCAGGGAAATCCTGCCTACCTCAACCAACTCCGAGGTGGCACTTGAAGGTACTGCTCTGGCGGGAAGGTAACAGTGCTCCATGCAGTCATGCCGGCCACATGACCTTGGAGGCGTCTATGGAGAACACCAGCTCTTCGGCTTAGAAATGGAGATGAGCACTACCCCCCGAGTCCGACACGGCTAGACTTAATGTCAGGGGAGAACCTTTACCTTTTATTATGGTGCCCTTGGAGAACTATGAATCTTTGGGGAGGGGGGAGGTATTGTGGCTCAACAACACTCTGAAATAAGAAACCATAGCACCTGGGATTCGTTGGCTATTTTAAATACATCTATTTCAAAACCAAAGGAATATTTCTGGTCACTTCTGATCCCCTCACTTCAATTTGACAGACACTTGCTTTTTGGTATTTAAATACATAGAAAGATTTGCAAGAAGTCGATTGTTGAAACCATGCAGAATCTATGGATACAAAGGCCTGGTTGTAATTTAATACAGGTTGAGCACCCCTTATCTGAAATGCATGGGACCAGAAGTGTTTGGGATGTTTCAAAGTTTGGAATACCTATAGTTACATATATGTACACATTTGGGATCCAAATCTTAAACCTGAAATTATGTTTCATTCACCTGCTACCTAAGGAGGCTGTTCAGGTCCGGAACTGATGCTTGGCCGCTGTGATGGTCTGGGTGAGGGCGACAAATTGAAACGGAATCCAGACAAGACAGAGGTCCTCCTGGTCAGTCATAAGGTTGAACAAGGCATAGAGTTACAGCCTGTGTTGGATGGGGTTACACTCCCCCTGAAGGCGCAGGTTTACAGCTTGGGAGTGGTCCTGGACTCATCGCTGAGCCTGGAACCCCAGATTTCGGCCCAACTTACCTATCTGAACGTTCCAGGAATTTAATCATGTGGGGACGCCCTGCTCGATCCCACTTGCCTCACAGGCACGCTGGTGGGGACAAGGGACAGGGCCTTCTCTGTGGTGGCCCTCAGGTGTGGATCTCCCTTCCTGGGGATATTAGATCAACCACCTCCCTCCTGACCTTTGGAACCTCATTGTAACCAGATAAACTCAGTATTGTGAATGAATATGGAACGGCTGAATGATGCAAATGGACATGGATTTAAACCTGGAACTCATTGATTTTTTATAGTTTTAAATTGTTTTTTTATATGACTTTTATTATGTGATTTTCTTTTCTTCTTTGGCTTTTCTTCGTAAACAAAGATTCAGGAAGGACTCATCCCACGCTTTCCACAAGCGCGTTGATGACTGAGAAGGCCAATCCAAGATAGGCAAGTCTGGTTGCAGAAAGCACAGCAGAAAGTCTCCTTGGGTGATGTTGTTTCCAAGTTGTGGTTCTTTCTGCGTTGTTGTTTCTCTTCGAGACCCATCTGGCGTCTCCATGCCTCCCAATGTGAGGCCAGGGTAGACCATTGTTGGTGATCAATCTGGCCGAGCCTGAGATGATGTTTCAGGGAGTCCTTATATCTCTTCTTCTTTGGGGCGCCTCTCTTGCGCTGACCCATGGATAGTTCACCAGAGTAATATCTTTGGGAGGCGGTAGTCCTCCATCCTAGAGACGTGCCCTGCACAGCACAGCTGTGTTCTCAATAGCATGGCCTCAATTTATTTATTTATATTTATTTATTTCGGGATTTTACCCCGCTCTTCTCAACCCCCAAGGGGGGACTCAGAGCGGCTTACAGTACGGCACAACTCGATGCCCACATAATAACAAAATAAACCCCAAAACACTTCAATAATTAAAATACATTAAAATACATTAAAATACAACTACATTAGCACCATACACATTCACTCTGGATTAAAACAATGTTCAGTCCATAAAAACATTGGCCATAATCACCCACTTTCATTAAAAACCAATCTAAAATGCTGCCTTGTGCTGGTGTACGAATGCCTGGTCCCACAGCCAGGATTTTACTTTTTCCTGAAGGCCAGGAGGGATGTGGTGGATCGTACATCAATAGGAAGCGCATTCCACAGGTGGGGAGCCACCACCGAGAAGGCCCTATCCTCGTCCCCACCAGCCTCATCTGAGACGTAGGCGGGAGCGAGAGCAGGGCCCCCCGGATGATCTTAGATTACGAGGTGGGACATAGCGGCTGATGCGTTCGGACAAGTAAGCTGGGCCAGAACCGTATAGAGCTTTAAAGGTCAAAGCCAGCACTTTGAATTGAGCCCGGAATTGGACAGGCAGCCAGTGGAGCTGACACAACCGGGGGGTGGTATGCTCCCTGTATGTAGCTCCCGTTAGCAATCTGGCTGCCGCCCGCTGGACTAATTGCAATTTCCGAACTGTCTTTAAAGGCAGCCCCACGTGAGCGTTGCAGTAATCTATTCGGGATGTGACCAGAGCGTGGGCGACCGTAGCCAGATCAGACTTCCCAAGGTACGGGCGCAGCTGGCGCACGAGTCTTAACTGTGCAAAAGCTCCCCCGGCCACCGCTGAGACCTGGGGTTCCAGGCTCAGCGATGAATCCAGGATCACTCCCAAGCTGCGAACCTGCGTCTTCAGGGGGAGTGTAACCCCATCCAACACAGGCTGTAACCCTATGCCCTGTTCGGCCTTGTGACTCTTCTTTGCGACTCTTTTCAATGCTGGTGATCCCTGCTTGCTCAAGGAAAGCAACATTCATCACATAGTCGGTCCAGTGTATATTTAGGATTGAGCGAAGACAGTGCTGATGAAAGCGTTCGAGGAGTCGTAGGTGTTGCCGATAGGTGACCCATGTTTCAGACCCATATAGGAGAATCGACAGTACGATAGCTCTGTACACACTGATTTTGGTGCTTTGCCTCAGGTGCTTGTAACTCCAGACTCTTTTGTGAAGCCTTCCAAATGCACTATATGCCTTTGCTAACCTGTGATCTATCTCTTTATCAATCTTGGCGTCTGAAGAGATGATGCTTCCCAGGTAGGTGAACTGCTGAACGGACTTAAGCACAGATGTGCCTATGCTGACGTGGGGGTGATGGTGTTCTTCATGTGGTGCGGGCTGGTAGAGGACTTCGAATATAACCAATTGTATTAGGCTTACATATAAGCACTATATCATCAATATCTATAACACAAAAGTATTCGTTACATTTAAACGGTGCACAAACCAAATGAAAATACCAGAGTCACTCATGATACTGTTCGTAGCCCTTCAATGAGTAAAGCAACTCAGTTCTATAGTTCAATTCCTTTGCGTTGTGTCTGTTTAATAATCTTCCAGACCCAATGGTCAACTAAATTTATATTCCACGGCCGTTGGCCCAAACAAATCAAAAGGAATGAGGACGTGATTCCTGCATCCGTCCAGGTTGTCGTGAGTTCCAATGCGTAAAATTCCACTCCGTTTGTGGTCATCGCTGGGCAGTCCACCTACGGGTAAAGCCTTAGCGTTTACGGATTATCTCGCCATGTGGGCGACAGAAGTGTGAGCTGAGACATCAGCATTGCTACTAAGCAAGTATATGACTTATATTGGTAAGCAACGAGATTATACTCCTACCCTATGTTACTATCCTTCTGTGTGTATGGGATACTATTGTACGTGTTTATATTTCAGACATATTGTCTAGTGCATTTCTATAATTTGGGGCCACCCTGACGAAGAGAGGATCGAAACGGGTCGGTAACCGTAGAAGGATTTACCCGTAGGTGGACTGCCCAGCGATGACCACAAACGGAGTGGAATTTTACGCATTGGAACTCACGACAACTGACGGATACCCAGGAATCACGTCCCTCATTCCTTTTGATTTGTTTGGGCCAACGGGCCGTGGAATATAAATTTAGTTGACCATTGGGTCTGGAAGATTATTAAACAGACACAACGCAAAGGAATTGAACTATAGAACTGAGTTGCTTTACTCATTGAAGGGCTACGAACAGTATCGTGAGTGACTCTGGTATTTCCATTTGGTTTGTGCGCCGTTTGGTTTGTGTTATAGATATTGATGATATAGTGCTTATATGTAAGCCTAATACAATTGGTTATATTCGAAATCCCAAAGTGTGTTGTATAGTGCAGTCTTTCTCAACCAGTGTGCCGTGGCACACTAGTGTGCCGTGACGGACCTCCTGCTGTGCCGCGAGAATAGCTCTCTGCCCCCCTTCCTCCCCTCCTGCCGAACTCCTGCTGTTTGGGGAGGAGGAGGAAGGGCCGGGCAGTGGCGAAGAAAAGAAGAAGGACCGGGCCGCCGCCTCCGGCCATTTCCCCAGCCAGCCTCCAATCCGCCATGACTCCTACCATGACTCGCCCCTCGCTCGCTGAAGCCGTGTGGAGGAGGACCCCGCCCACTGAAGCCCATCCACCGCTCATGCTCCTCCTCTATAGAAGAGCTGAAGCTGGGGGAGGGTGGGCATAGCCTGCCCTCCCCTGAGCTGTTCACTCCCAGCAGCTGCAGCCTTGAGGGACAGTGCCAAGCCAGCATTGTGCTGGCTCTGGCACCGCTGGCTTGGCACTGCCCCTCAAGGCTGGAGCAGCTGCTGGGAGAGGTGAAGCCGCGGGTAGGGGGGGCATGGTGCAGCCTGGCTCTGCCCCCTCCCGGCTTCGGGCGCTCCCAGCAGCTGCTCCCAGCAGGCCACCAACCCCCAGCCGTTCTTTACTGTGTTAGAGTGTCATTTTTTGTGTCATTTGGTTGGTGGTGTGCCCCCGATTTTTAATGTTAAAAGTGTGCCGCGGCTCAAAAAAGGTTGAGAAACACTGGTATAGTGAGTAACGAGAGATAGTAACTACACTGCGTTCAGTATTTAGTTTGGTAGAGGACTTCTGTTTTCTTCAGGCTGACTTCCAGCCCAAACAGCTCTGCAG
>JARBWK010001414.1:0-19269 GCA_030556195.1 Anolis apletophallus | reverse complement strand
TGGTGGCCAGATGTTAAAAATTTGCCTCTCTCTGTGTGTCTGTCTGTTGGTCCAAAAGGCATTAAATGCATGCCTATATGTGTTCATATGGCACTGGCTGCTACTGTTATCAGTTACAAGTCACGCCTACAGCATTCCAAAGGTGACGACACAAAGTCCGATCTCATCAATCAGGAAACAGTAATACATTATTGCAATACTTTCTAGGGACACATAGTAGCTCTTTGATTCATTAACTCAATGAATGTTGGACAGCTCCCTGCACACACATAGCACATAGTCTCCTTGACTTTTCTTCGCGAACGAAGATTCAGGAAGGACTCACCCCACGCTTTCCACAAGCGCGTTGATGATTCGGAGGTTGGGTGTGTCCGTCGAGCCTGTGCAATGGACTCTTCTGGTAGAGCCCAGCGTGCACAGAACTGGCCTCACCCTTTAAACCTATCATTCCCAAAGTGGGCGCTACCGCCCCCTGTGGGGCAGTGGAGCAATTCAAGGGGGCGGTGGGGAGCCCCATGGACAAGCCCCACGGCTCCCTCCTCTGCTGAGGAAACCTTGCACGGAATGAGGGAGGAGGAGGGAAAGGCAAGCTTTCCTCGGCGGCGGCGGCAGCAGAGGAGGAGGAGAGAGCCGCGGCGGCTTTTACGTGACCTTGCTCTCCTTTTCCCTTGTCCCATGCGTGGGGGGCGGGGGCAGTGGCGGGAGGAGGCAGAAAAGCCGTGCATAGGGCGATGGGGGAGGGAAAGGCGCGCTCTTCTCCTCTTGCTCTCTCGCCCCCCACATACGCCTTCCTCGGCGGTAGAGGTAGGAAAGACACGTGAGGGAGAAGAGAAAGGTGCACGCCTTTCCCTCCTCCCATGCCCCGTGCGTGCCTTTACCACTGCTGCCACCAAGGAAGGCGCGTGGGGGGCAAGAGTGCAAGGGGAGAGGAGCGTGCCTTTCCCTCCCCCGCCCCATGCGCGACTTTTCTGCCTCCTCCCGCCCCTGCCCCTGCGACCGCACGTGGAACAAGGGAGAAGGGGAGTAAGGCCGCGGAAAAGCCTGCCGCTGGGGCTCCCTCCTCCTCTGTTGCAACCGCTGCCACTGAGGGAAGCTCACGCACCACAAAGGGGTGGGGGAGGGAAAGACGGAAGGGACTAGACCAGTGTTTCCCAACCAGTGTGCTGGGGCACACTAGTGTGCCGTGAGCGATCATCAGGTGTGCCGTGAGAAATTGAAACCTCCAATACCCCTCCTGCAGATCTCCTGCTGCTTGGGGGAGGAGGAGGAAGGGCTGGGCGATGGCGAAGAAAAAGAAGAAGGGGCCGTTTCCCCAGCCAGCCTCCAATTGAAGGAGGGAATGGTGACGTCGCTCAGGCCCCGCCCCGTCCCCAGCGCCACTCTCCACCATGACTCCGCCCCTCGCTTGCTGAGGCCGTGCGGAGGAGGAGGAGCATGAGCAGTGGACGGGCTTCAGTGGGCAGGGCTCAAGCCTGGCCACCGTTCATGCTCCTCTGTGCGCCCTCAGCGAGTGAGGGACGGGAGTCATGGCACGAGTCATGGCGGAGAGCAGCCCCATCCCGGCACCACTCTGCCATGACTCCGGCCCTCGTTCGCTGAGGCTGCGCATAGGAGGAGGAGGAGCATGAGCGGTGGACAGGCTTCAGTGGGCGGGGCCGAAGCCTGTCCACCGCTCATGTTCCTCCTCTTCTGCGCGGTCCCAGTGAGCGAGCGGCTGGAGTCATGGCGGAGAGCGGCACTGTGGACGGGGAATTGCTGCCTTCTCCCTCTCCCCCGTCGCCCGTGAGCCGTTACCCGTGGCAATGGGAGCGGCTGAGGCTGGCGGCGGGAGCCTGGGCCGGAGCCTGGGCTTGGTGGCGGCCCTTGGCCTGCACTACTGCCTGAGGGGCCCACTTGCCAAGTTTGGTCCAGATCCATCATTGTTTGAGTCCACAGTGCTCTCTGGATGTTGGTGAACTACAACTCCAAAACTCAAGGTCAATTAACTATATGTATTACTGTGTTAGAGTGTCATTTTTGTGTCATTCTGGTTGGTGGTGTGCCCCCGGATTTTTTTAATGTTAAAAGTGTGCCGCGGCTCAAAAAAGGTTGGGAAACACTGGACTAGATGACCCTTGGAGTCTCGTACAACCTTCTTCATTAGTGTTGTTATTACTACTACTATTGAGACTATTATTGAGACCGGGTGGCCATCTGTCAGGGGTGCTTTAATTGTGCTGCTGCATGAAGGTAGATGGGCGTTGGACTAGATGGTGTTTACAGGTCCCTTCCAACACTGTTACTATTATTATAATTAATTAATTTCTAGGGGGCGCTGAGTAAATTTTTTTCTGGAAAGGGGGCATTAGGCCAAAAACGTTTAGGAACCACTGCTTTAAACCAAAGGTTGTTCTGCCGCGGCCTAGCAAGCTGGGACGGTGACAGCGAGGTCCTCAGGTCGTAGGTTTGGTTCTAGTTTCCTTCTCTTAGATCAGGGCTGTCCAACTTCTACCGGCCCAGGGGCCTGAATTCCGGTCACTGATGACCTGGGGGGGTCGTAGGGTCTGCCTCCGCCCCCAGGCTCCGCCCCCGGCTTACTACTCATAAGAGGCATGCATACAGTCAAATATAATCTTTTACTGAAATAAAATGCAGGGTGGGCATTCGAAAGGGGCATCCATACAGTCAAATATAATATTTTACTAACATTAAATGCAGGGTGGGCATTCAAATACACAATTACATAATAATAACATAAAGGTTAGCCTACCTTCCCAAATGCGCGGGATCTAGGAGCAGCCGGACCACGAGCAGAGGTGACGACCGACCGAGGCAGCAGCCGGGAAGGTACAAATCACATCTGCGTGGGCCGCAGGGATTAAGTAGCCGAGATTTCGGCAACAGGAGTATCGCGAGACTACGGAAGCCACACGGGATTTCGCTCTCAACGCAGGCGAGATTTTGCATTGAGAGCGAAAAATCCGTGGGCTCCGTAGTCTCGCGATACTTGCTCGAAACCCCGAAGTGGGTAATTTTTAAAAAGTATTTTAATTTAATTTTTATTATTAAAAGCTTAGGGGGCCGTAGGGAAGGGGCTGGGGGCCGTACGCCCCGGGCCGCCAGTTGGACAACCCTGTCTTAGATGGTTGACCTTACCGAGTTAAACGAGCACCATCTGCCCGGGTTTGAAATCAGAGTTTTCCTTCTCCTAGGATGGTTGCCAAAAGGCTAGAGAGCCCATCCTGCCCATTGACACTGTTTGCCAGCATAGTTCACAACTTCATTAGGGTACGCAAGCCTCTCCCCTACAACAAGGGGGCGCCAACGGAGAGGCACATAGCAAGTGGCAAGCTTTAAAACACACAATCTAATATTAAAGTCTCCCACTAACTTTCAAACGGTCCTAACAGCATATACTCCTTTCCTAAAATGATTGGCCTTCTAATTTTTCTCCCCTTTCTGTTTTAGTTTTTGTGACTGACCAAGCTGCGCAGTCCTGCAGCATCACAATTGCCTCGGCTTTCAAAGAGATTATACTGCTAACCAAGCACTGGGGAAACTGTTTCAGAAAAAACGAGGAATTTGCGAATATTTATAATGACATGAGAGAAGATGTGAAACATTTAGGAGGATACCTGCAGTTGCTTTTTCAGGTAAATTGCAAACACTCTTTAAAGATGACCCAAAAAAATGCGTTGAGTCCCCGTCCCCCCTGGGAGAAGGGCGGGGTAGAAATAAAGTAAATAAATTATTTAGGTGAGCATTTTGAGTTATGAGCCGTTGCTTGGCCCAAGTTTCACTTTGACATCTGAGCAGCATTTTGAGTTAAAAGCTAGTGCCAGAGGACACATTAGCACGAGAGTGCAGAGCTTTCGGGCTTCAAGAGAGCAGCCTCCATGGCTCTGAGCCTTGTGCTTCTGTGACTCGTTGTCACGATGCAAGGACTCGGCCGGCCCCTTAATCACACACACAGAGACGGTAAACAGCTAACTAGTATACCTTTATAAAGCGGAATGTTTGTATGTGTGCGGAGGGCGGAAGGGCGGATTTGTGGCAGTGTTCTGATTGGCTGCCACTTTCACAGGCCACAGCGACCCGCGCGGGTGACGGACCTGCACCACATTTGGCACACATAACCCCCCTAACCCCCTTTACGTCCTGGTGGGGTTCGGGGGGACATGGCCCACAGATTATGGGATTTGTAGTACTTTCTAACACTTTGGTTCCCACAGACCACTGAGCCCACCAAAAAAGGACCAAAACAGACCACACTTGGCACGCTGGTGAGGTTCGGGGGAGGACTGACAATGGATGATGGGATCTGTAGTACTTTCACACCCTCTGTTCCCACAGGCCACTGCGGCCCCCAACAAACACCGATAAAGACCACACTTGGCACACAGAGCCCCAGTGACCCACTCTACATCCTACTGAAGTTTGGAGGGGGGCAGAACATGGATGATGGGACTTGCAGTACCTTCCCTCATTGTCCAACCCTACTACAAACCTAATCCAATGACTGATCAACACCACACCTGGCACACAGAACCCTCATGACCCACTCTACATCCTGGTGCAGTTTTGTGTGAGACGGACCACGGATGATGGGACTTGAAGTACCTTCACTCACTTCCTAAAACCACTGCGACCCTCATCCATTCACCAATACAGACCAAACTTAGCACACAGAGCCCCCATGACCCGATCCACATCCTACTACACTTTGGGGGAGGGTGGACCACAGATGATGGGACTTGCACTACCTTCAGTAATTTCATGATACCACTGCAACTCCCAATAATGATGCATCAAGGCCAAACTTGGCACACAGAGCCCCCATGACCCACTCTACATCCTGCTGCACTTCTCAAATGACCCGGGCACCGCCGGGTCCCCAAGCTAGTTGTAGAATAAAGAACAAGTAAAAAGGCAATTGTCCAAAAGGTAATGAAAGTTCAATTCAAAGCAAAGAGTTCGTAGCAAAATCCAAAGGCAAAGGTCTTGGCAGTAGACTTGGCAAAAGCTCCGCAAATCCAAGCGGATCAAAGAACAAGGCAAAGTTCAAACAAAACCCCAAGAGACTTCTTGGCAAGGTACGAGCCACAGCTTGGCTCCGTGGTACTTGGCTCGCTACACTTCACTAGGTTAGAAGTGGCCGAGCTACTGAGGATCCGTTCCCACGGATCCTATACTTAAACCTCACGGCGGGGCCCCGGCGCTCTAGGCTTCGGGCGGTAATCTGTGCTACGGGATCTCTCGCCTCTCTGGCGCTCTAGGCTGCGGTGCCATTCCCTCCTGCTGGAGTCGATGCTCCGTCTCCTATCAAAGCTCCGACCTTGCCTCCCAGCACCTGGCTCGCTATCTTCATGAGAGTCAAACTCCCCTTCGTCTTCCATGGCCTCCTCGCCCATGTTTTCCCAAATTCGCTCCTGTGATCCGTACCCCGGTTTCTCATAACAATCATCGCTATCAGCACTTTCAGGATCAGCCTGACCTTCCCAGTCCTCATAGGCATCCGGCCATCCTTCATCCCAAGCCAAGCTCTCTGTGGGAGAGGAAGGTCCGGCTAGCTCATTAACCCCTTCCTCCATTTCATCTTCAGCTGCGTCTGGCTCTAATGCAAGTGGGACCCCCGGTGTTGCCCCCTGCCCCCCAGGCACAAAAGAGAACTGGGGTGCTACACTCGTGCCTTCATGCCCCACGCTCTTGTCCGTTTTGCTCTTGTCCACTTTGAAGAACTTTGGGTTAGTTTATTTTCTGTGGGTTTTATTCCTGGTATGTTTGGCTTCATGAAGAGAAAGGGAGAGAGAGCAAGAGAGGGGGGAGGCTGGAATGAGTATAGTATGAAGAAAACGATGCTTCTGCCTCTTCGCTTTGTGCTTCTACCATTGCGTCACAACTTTGTGTTTCTACCATTTTATAGTTCTACCATTTTATACTTTTGTACTAGCTGAACCCGGCACGCGTTGCTGTGCCCTATTTAGGAGATGTGTGGAAGTGTGGGTATGTAAGGGTTGGAAATGATTTGACAATGTGTTTTGTGTGTGTATATATGTGTATGTGTGTTTGTATGTGTGTGTGTATGTATGTGTGTGTGTTTGTATGTGTGTGTTTTTGTGTATGTATGTGTGTGGGTGTGTGTGGGTGTGTATATATATATGTGTTTGTGTATGTATGTGTATGTGTGTGTATGTAGTTGTGTGTGTATGTGTATGGATGTGTGTGTGTATGTATGTGTGTGAGTATGTATGTGTCTGTGTGTCTGTATGTATGTGTGTGTTTCTGTATGTAATGTGTGTATGTACACTTCCCCCTCTCTGTCTGTTTTCCCCCTTTGTCTCTCTCCCCTCCCCTTCTCTCTCTGTTTCACTTTCCCCCCTCTCTCTCAGGCCTCCTCTCTCTCGCTGCCTGATTCCCCCTTCTCTTTCCCCCCCTCTTTCTCTCTGTGTCACTCCCCCCTCTCTCTCTTCTCCCCCTCTCTCAGGCCTCCCCTCTGTCTCTCTCAGTACCTTCCGCCGTGTTCCCCGCGGTTGCGGCGGCCGCGCGTGAAGCAAGGTAAGCCCGGGAGTTTACCTTCTTTCAGGCGTGGCCACCGCAACTGCGGGGGACACGCCGGAGGGCGGAAGGGAGGGCCGGGGATCGCCCGATTCTGCGGCGGCGCGCTGAAAGCAAGGTAAGCCCGGGAGCTTACCTTCTTTCAGGCGTGGCCGCTGGAACCGCGGGGACACGCCGGAGGGCGGAGCGCCGATCTCCGGCCCTGCCTCCCGCCCTGGCGTGCATGGGCATCGTCGTACGCGGCCCGCCCCTTTTTGTGTGTGCTGGGTGGCGTCAGGCCGCTTTATTGAAGGGCGGCGTTTTGGACTACACTTCCCAGAAACCCCGTCATGGCCACTTCCGGTTTATGCGGAGGTTTCTGGGAAGTGTAGTGTGGCGGCCTAGAGCTGCTCTGGGACCGGGGACGTGTGGTCAAGGGCGAGGATGGCGAGGAGGTGGTTATTGCGTCGCCGGTGTGGCTGCGTAGGTCCCGGTGAGTGGGGAGAGAGGGTGACGGGTTGGGGGTTTTTTGGGGGGGTCGCTGTGCGCCTGCGCGATTGCTCTCCCTCTCTCCAGCGCTCGCGGGCAGCGCAGAACGGGAGTCAATGGGGCGGTTTTTGGGGGCTGTTTTGGGGGGTTGCAAGTTAGGGAGGTGTGTTTTTTTGTGTTATGTCTGTACCTCGTGGTCTGGGGGAATGTGTGTCGTGGGATTTGTGTTTGGGGGGGGTATAGTTTGGCCGTGCATATACGACATCCCACGACCACTCGATTTTTATATATATAGATAGATTGTTCCATGTGAATGTACATTTATACATTAGTTGTTATTTATAAAGCACATTTTCTTATTTAAAAACACATAAAAATGGGGGGATTAATAGCATTTCTCAATGCATTTCTGCTGGAAAATTTATTTATTTATTGACTATATTTCTATACCGCCCCTCTCAGCCCGAAGGCGACTCGAGGCGGTTAACATATGGCAGAAGATGCCGACAAGATAAAAATACAATCAACAACAATTAATCCAATAATTATATGAAAACAATAAACGATTTGAGTTAAGAGCTCAGTCATGGAATGATTTATTTATTTATTAGATTTATCAACCCCCACTCCCAATTGCCTCGGGGCGGTTTACACTCAGAGCAATGCAATACAATGAAAACGATAAAAACAGTTACAATAAGATACAATTTAACTTGTGTATTAGGGCTCGAAAGCCTGCTTGAACAGACTTTACGAAAAGCTAGCAAATTTCGTAAAGCTCGAGTCTCAGGGGGTAACGCATTCCAAAGAACTGGAGCAATAATGGAGAACACCCTTCTCCGAGTTGCTTCCAGATGGTACGATTTCACACTGGGCACGACTAGGAGGTTCTGCTCTTCAGACCGCAGTGATCTCGTGGGACAATATGGAATTCTTAAACTCTTATGGTATCACCGTAATGTGATTGTCAGGGTAACTGAGGCCCCTTTTACACTGCCAGATAAAATCTAGATTATCTGCTGTGATCTGAATTATATGGCAGTATAGATTCTGATAATCCAAAGCAGATAATGTGGATTATCTGCCTTGATATTCTGAATTATATAATAATAATAATAATAAATAATAATAAACTTTATTTATACCCCGCCCCATCTCCCCAATGGGGACTTGGGGCGGCTCACACGAGGCCAAGCCCAAACAACAAATTACAATAAAGTAAAATCAAAAAGCCAGCAATGAACACAATAAAAAAGATACATACATATAAATAAAAACAATATACAACTAGGTATCTAAAATCACAAAGACAGAGCGGTCTGTTTAGAAGGGCCTTTAGGCGGTTAACATGCGGCAGAAGATGCCGACAAGATAAAAATACAATCAACAACAATTAATCCAATAATTATATAAAAACAATAAACAATTTGAGATGAGAGTGATTTGAGTTAAGTGCTGCTCGGTCGTGGAATGAATTAAACTCTTATGGTATCACTGTATTGTGATTGTCAGGGTAACTGAGGCCCCCTTTACACTGCCAGATAAAATCTAGATTATTTGATGTGATCTGGATTATATGGTGATCTGGATTATATGGCAGTATAGACAGGGCGGTCCTACAGGTAAGTCAAGGAAGCGGCGGCATGGGGCGCCATCTGGGAAGGGGCGAATTCCCCTGCTCGCCGGGCACCGGCGCCAGACAGCGTCCTGGCCCTGCTGATGTTCCTCAGGCAGCGCCATGGCTGCCTGCTTTTGGGCCCCGGTCTTGTGTGCTCTGACGCCGCTTCTGGGCATGCGCGGAGGTTTTCGCGCAGGCGCAGTTGCTCCGGAGCTGAAGTTGAGCACAGGAGCAACTGCGCCTGCGCCGAAAACCTCCGCGCATGCCCAGTAGCTCCTGTGCGCAGAAGCCTGTAAGCAAAGCACTCCCCTATCGGGCAGGCAGGGAGTGCCTCCCTCCCTTTGTCTCCGCCCTGCCGCCGAACACGGTGACCCAATTGGGCAGGCAGGGGCGGAGACAAAGGAGAGGGGAGTGGAGTCAAAGGGTATTGGCATGTATTGCCTCCTGACAGCCGCCACTGGAAGTAGCCGCTGCGCGCTGAGGCGAACTCCCTCGCCAGGCCCAATCACATGTGAACCCTACCACACCCGCCCACCTCCCCGAGCGCTGCCCGGGAGCATCAAGGAGAGACAGGCACTACTGCGCAGGCAAATAGTAATATATAATATTTTATTTTACTTTATTTTGGGTTAGTTGAGTTTTATAGGAGTAATGAAAATATTTAGTAGAGGACAATTTTATTTAAATAAATAATTTTATTTATTATTTTATAATAATAATAATAGAATAGAATGTTATATTATATTATAATGTCAATATATTATAATATAATTATATTGTAATGTAGTATAATATAATTATGATATAATATAGTATGAGTATGTACTATAAGATATTGTATATACATTGATACAATATAATACTACTAATGGTATTGTGATATTATAATTGTATATTAGTTTTACATGGGGGCAAAATAATGTTGGGGGCGCCAAAATAATGTTCGCTACCATATAAAATTACCTTAGACCACCCCTGAATATAGATTCAGATAATCCAAAGCAGATAATGTGGATTATCCGCCTTGATATTCTGAATTATATGGCAGTTTAGAAGGGCCTTTAGTAATCCAGTTCATCCTACTTTCATAATCCAAACCGTAATTTAGGATAAAAAGCCATTCAAATGTTCCCTAACACTTTAGTCATTTATTTTTGTTTCAGGGCAGCGGTTCAGATTTGCCATTAATGGTAGCAGAGGCACAGAAGAAAATAAAGGAGACGTTGAGAGAGACGGTGACGTATATTGGGCATTTAACAGCATTGTCTGGCTGTGGCTTGCATTTTGGGATGGAATACAATGGAGAAGCAAGGGATCCAAAGGTAGAAAGATGGCATTTATGCAAAGTACCGCGATATATATTTTAAATTAATATTTTTTTAAACTGCGAAACGTCGATCCCATTAAAAGCGAACAGCAAAGTAGCGAGAGAAGACTGTAGTGCGACGTAAGGATATTTGTGAGTTGTGAGACCATTTTGTTTCCGGTTGTTATAATAGGAAATGGAAAGGGGCAATCTAAGACAGTGTTTCCCAACCTTTTTTTGAGCCGCGGCACACTTTTTACAATTGCAAAATCCTGGGGTACACCACCAACCAAACAACACACACCAGGGACTTGTCCCTCAGTAACAATAACACAAAGAGCTGACTGGAAATCTATACAATTCCAGCATACATGAGGTCTGTGAACACAAGTGTGAATGAGGTGAGGGCTATCCCCTGTGGGGCCGGGAAACCTGGAGGGGAACGGAGCAGGCCGATCCTTAACCACCCGCCCGGGCGCGAACTCGGGCGGGCCCAACCAACCGGGGAGGAAATACCCCACCCGGATCCCAAAGTAACACAAAATGAAATGATCACAGGAGCAAGATTCTCCAAGTGTAAAAGTCACCGGTCAGCAGTCAGAGGGGTGGATGAGCTTCACGTGGGATATCCCCGTCAGTTCAAGCAAGGCGGCGAGGGTGTAGTTCTGACCGCTTCAGGGGGAGCAATCCACGTGACAATGAGAGCCGCTGAATTGTGTCCCACTGCGGATGGCAGCATAGGCGATGTATCGCTGGCTCTGGAGACCCGTGCCCGGCGAGGTCGCTGGGAGGTCGGCGCTGCAGGGCGCCGCGGGGGGAAAATACCCGGAAGTGTATAGCCGATGACGTGTGAAATCGCGGCCGCGTCGTCTGATGACGAGGCGGAGGCCTCCCACGTTCCGTCCAGTAGTGATGACGCGGGAGTCGCGGATGAATGACGTGGGACGTACCTCACGTCGGGCGGCGTGATGACGCGTCAGGCACGGTGGGCGGCTGTCCTTTCCAATTAAAGGGGCCGCGGGCCAACCCGCGATAGGAGAGTGAAAATAAACAATCGTAGCCCCCGAAATGAAGCCCCCCTGTGAGAGAGCTGCCGGTGAAAATAAAACCTGATGGCACAGGGTCAAGTTGGGGCCCCGTCTGGAGTTGTCCGGAACGGGGTGCTGGTGGGAAGGGCCCAGATGTTCCCAAAGGTCCCGGGGAGCCAAACGGGGGACGCCCCTGCCCAAGTGAACGATGATAAAAGGCACAGTCCTCAGGTGAATAATTCCAATATCAAAATGTTTAATAGGGGTGCCCAAACATATGTTTGTCAATCCTCGGTTGGTTCCAAATGGAACTCAGGTGGTCGCAATACACGAAGCCAAGGATGCGATGCAAATAACCCCAGCGGTGGGGATGGCAGCAACCCACCGCTGTGGCAAAAACGCCAACGGGTGATCTCAGAGTCCAAAGGGGATCCACAATCCCGTTTCGCTACTAAGCAATATTCGCTTCATCAGGGCGTGTATAATCAGCAATGAAAGGTATTGGACACACTGTCAACATACATCCATATATGGAGCATCATGAATATCACAAATAGTGGATGGATTCCACTCAGTCAAGGTTGACCTTGACTGAGTATTTCAGTACAACTTAACAGCTACAAATATATAAATATTAAAACAGAATTAAATATGATGGGTGTAAGATAGCATGTAAATGTTCTTGTTAAATAAGTATGCTACTTAAAAGTGCCCTTCAAAGCCCATTGAAACCACCATTTGGCTTTGGTCAAGCTGTAAGACACTTGTGCATTTAAAAAAAAGTCCCCTTTTCAGGCGCTATTCATGTCGGACATCTGCGATGGAATGGACGCAGGATTGTTGCATCTTTTAGATTGTATACAGAAGACATCCAGAATAATGCAGAAGGAACTACTAAAATGGTACCCCAGAATGAGGTGAGCTGGAGATCATTACAAAGTCTTTCAGGCATGAGGAGCGTTTGCTTATTCTCATGTACACCATGTAATAATAATAATAACAACAACAACTCTTTATTTTTATTCCGCCCTTCTCACCCCGAAGGGCATTCAGGGCGGATCACAAGTACACTCTCTCTCTCTCTCTCTCTCTCTCTCTCTCTCGGCATTACTTCGCGAACGAAGATTCAGGAAGGACTCATCCCACGCTTTTTACAAGCGCGTTGATGACTAAAAAGGCCAATCTGAGATAGGCAAGTTCGGTTGCAGAAAGCACCGGAGAAAGTCTCCTTGGGTGATGTTGTTTCCAAGTTGCGGTTCTTTCTGCGTTGTCGTTTCTCTTCGAGACTCAGTCGGCGTGTCTTCTCGAAAGAGGCTGCATCATTGTGGATAGTGCGTCTCCATGCCTCCCGATGTGAGGCCAGGGTGGACCATTGTTGGTGATTAATCTGGCCGAGCCTGAGATGTTGTTTCAGGGAGTCCTTATATCTCTTTTTTAGGGGCACCTCTCTTGCGTTGACCCGTGGCGAGTTCACCATAGAGTAGTATCTTTGGGAGGCGGTGGTCCTCCATCCTAGAGACGTGTCCTGCCCAGCGCAGCTGTGTTCTCAATAGCATGGCCTCAATGCTGATGATCCCTAATTGCTCAAGGACAGCAACATTTGTCACATAGTCGGTCCAGTGTATATTTAGGATTGTGCGAAGACAGCGCTGATGAAAGCATTCGAGGAGTCGTACGTGTTGGCGATAGGTGACCCATGTTTCGCGCTGGCGAGGAGGCGGAGCCGGGGGGCGGAGCGTAGCTGAGGGCGAGGGCAGAGCCGAGGGGAGCAGAGCAAAGGAGGGGGGCGGCCATGGATGGCGCTTACGCCGCCGCGCGCATGCGCCCTTTTTAATTTATTTTTTATTTTATTTTATTTTGAATTTTTAAAAAACTTTTTTGGGGGGTCCGGACCTGCTGCCCCCCCAAAGGTGCCGCCCTAGGCCATGGCCTAGGGTGGCCTTATGGGTAATCCGGGCCTGACACCCGCGATAAGTGAGGGAACATTGTATATTCATACACTAAAGCCACATTTAAGCCATCTCTGGTTTCTCTCTTCATTATTCATGAACACTCTTTCTCTCATGGGCACACCTTTTATTACACTCACCAACACTCACATATACCTTCCACCCATCTCTTCTGTTGGTCCATGCGTATACATTGTCTTCCTTAACCAAGAGATCATAATGTTGCGTTTGTTGTGTAAAGTGGAGCGGGGCCCACTAAGCTTCATCCTGCATATGGCTGGCCAAACTCCGTACCCGATAATTTCCATCAATGCCTCGAGGCCGTTACTGGATGGTTGTGTGCCAGCAGGTTGCGGGTGAATCCAGAATGAGGGAGATCCTTTGGCTGGGTTGTCCGGGCAGTGGAGATGCCCAGCTGCCTACCCTGGATGGCGGGACATTATGCCCGTTGTCATTGGTTAGGAGTCCTTTTGGACCCTCCGCTGACGATGGAGGCTCAGGTCTCTGCCATCAGTAGAACCGCCTTTTTCCATCTGCGGCTGGCTAGACGGCTGGGCCCCTATTTGTCTAGAGACGATCTAGCTACGGTGATCCAGGCCACGGTCATCTCAAGATTGGATTATTGTAACGCCCTATACATTGGATTACTGTAACGCCCTATACTTTGTCGGTGATCTGGAAGCTCAAGCTAGTGTCGAATGCAGCCGCTAGACTCCTCGCTGGGGCTCTGGCGAGATGCCATATAACACAAATTTTGCAGCCACTGCACTGGTTACCGATTGAGCACCGCCTTTAAAGTGATGATGATTACCTTCAAGGTCTTATATGGCCCAGGGCCGGTGTACCTGAGGGACCGTCTCGCCCCCTACCAACCCCAGAGATCACCTCGTTCAGAGGGTCAAGATCTACTGGAAACCCCCAGCTTCAAGACCTTTCGGTTAACAGCGACCAGGCTTAGGGCCTTTATGGTTGTGGCGCCATCCCTTTGGAACGCTCTTCTGTCGGAAGTGCGCGCCCTGCAGAATTTGCCAGCTTTCCGCAGAGCATGCAAGGCACACTTGTTTTGACAAGAGTTCGAATCTTGTTAATCTGCTATTCGGTTGTGTCGGTCTTTTAATGTATTCGTCAATATTTTGTAAGCCGCTCCGAGCCTTTGGGGAGTGGCGGGATATAAATTTGAATAATAAATAAATAAATAAATATTGTGAGGTCTGATTTATATGAACCAGGCCAAATCTTTGCATGATTAGTGTTATCTAATGAAGTGGTATTCCAGATCTGACGTAATTTCTAGGCATGGTTTAGAACCCAAAAATAGGAAATCGAAAAATCTAATTGGGGGATTTTTTTGATTAGTAATAGGAAGACTTACAAAAAAAATTCCAAAAATTTCTAAAATGTAACTTAATTACTAACGAAATTCGTTAGTAGTTCGTATGCCAGAGCATGCGCATTCCAGATGGTTTTGGCCTACAACTCCCAGAAATCCTAACAGCTGGTAAATTGGCTGGGATTTCTGGGAGTTGTAGGCCAAAACTTGAATAAATCACTGAATTCTAGATGGGACTCTCCAAATAGGAAGGAGGGAGCAAAGGAGGGAGGGAGGGGATTTTTATTCTTGGAAGCAGCAAAGAAAAGGAGGAGGAGCCCCTCGCTCCTCGCTGCCTCTCTCTCACCCCGATCCCGAGGAGCGAGGGCCCAAGTTTGCCCAGGCTGGTCATATACCTACATTCCATGCACATGCAATAATACAGCAGTAATAACAATGGGTATAAGAAGAGGTAAAATTCAAACCGAAGTATTCTGACTGGTCCCTCCTCATGCGGTGCAAACGGGCTCTTCTCTGTGAGCCCGGGAGAAGCCAGCGTTCTCTGCTTGGGTGCACACAGATACATATTCTTTGGGGGGTATTTGCTGCAGACTCTTCTCTCTGAGCCCGGGTTTCTGCCGCAAAGCCCCCCAATAATATGTATGTGTGTGCTCCCAAGCAGCAAACGCTGGCTTTTCCTGGGCTAATTTCCCGGCTAATAAGAGAAGAGCCCGTTGCACCGCATGAGGAGAGACCAGTCAGAATACTTCGGTTTGAATTTTACCTCTTGTTATTGTTATTACTGCTGTATTATTGCATGTGCATGGAATGTAGGTATGACCAGTTGGATTACTTATGATATTAGGCACTTACAGTAGCATTCATTCTATTATACATTAGGTTGGTTTCTCACCCCAATACTCTTTGATGCTTTAGATCCTGGCAGGCAGGAGGGACAGGGAAGCCTGGAAAAAATGTAAACAGAGGTTTCCTCAAGTAAATCCACAAAGGAGGGCCCTTCATCCAAAGTGCCCTCCTTTGCAGATTTACTTCTGAGTAAACCTCTCTGTTTACATTTTTCCAGGCTTCCAGCCGAAAGAAGGAGCGAGTTTAGGGCTTGCCTTGCCATAATACTTATTGGCAAGGGAGGTGGGAGGGTGGTGAGAGAGAAGGAGGGTGCCCCCCCCCTTACAACCTAATAACGATACTTAAGAAAATCCTGGCCCCCGAAGTTCTATAAAGAAAGTCCACTTCCTGGTTGGCGTTCCAGATGCGGAAATACTCAAAAGTAGCATTTCTTACGAATTTCTTACGAAACGAATCATTTTCATAACTTTTTCTCATGCCTAGTAATTTCCAATGTCTTAACTTTTTTTTTCAGGTTCAGAATCACATGAAAGATAAAGCTGTGGCTTTCGCCAGATTCCTGGAGGATATAATATCAGACTGTAAAAAGGTAAATTAAACTTCCTGTTGAGTCCAATTTCCACTTAGTTAGTTAATTGCTTCTTCTCTTAGCAAGCACTCTATGCTACCCAGGCATGTAGCCAGGGGGGGGGGCTAAGGGGGCTTCAGCCCCGAAAAATCTCAGGGTGGTCCGCGAAAAGGCCTTACTGGTACATTATGTAAACTGTTATGTTTATTCATATCATGGTCTGATCACCATGCTCATTATATCCCACCTTCATGGGGTTATTGAGATAACAATACAAAAGGTTTGCTAGGGTAGACCCTCTTCCACCCAGTCTCAGCCCCCTGAACCAAACTCAGCCCCGAATCAAAATCCTGGCTACGGCCCTGATGCTACCTTTAGGATTTGTATTGTTTTCCTAATAATCATAATGACAACATATTACCAACACAGAGAGAAATAACAAATCTATTATGGAAAGAAGAATCCATTGACCAGGAGTTAAAGAAAGCTTCGAGGCGAGCTGTCGACTCTTGGAATTACATCATTGTCTAGACCAAGTCTACCAGATGGTTACTTCTTCATTACAAGGTATGCTGTTAAATGTACACATTCTGTCGTACTTCAAAAGCACTTTTAAGAGTATGATTAAAGAACTGTATTTTGTCATGCTGGAATCTGGCCATTATGGTCTTTAAAAAACCCCAACACCGGGGGTTTTCAGCAATGGTAGAGGACAAAACCACGCGTTTGCTCAGTGTCAGTATGGTATGAATTTCTGGGCCATAGAAATTCGTACCACTTACTGCCGGAGAACCTGTGGCGCCACTTAAACCTTTGCTGATACTCTAAATATTAACTGGTTGGGTGGGCACTGCTCTACTTGTATGGAAATCACTTAAAGAGCCAGGAAAATGTTTTGCTTTCTATAATATTCATTTATATGAAATCTTTAAGTAAATTGTTTCCCTTTTAGAATTTGGCACTTAGACGTATTCATTGTTTGTTGAAAGGTACAAGCACAGATTCCCTACATCTACTTACAGCTTTTAAATTCATGTAGTACAGAGCTGCCCAACTGGCGGCCCTCTAACGGCCCCCAGCCTCTTCCCTACGGCCCCCTAAGCTTTTAAATAAAAAATGAAAAATAAAATAAAATAAAAAATAAATAAAAATACCTACTTCCGGGTTCGGAGCAAGTATCGCGAGAATACGCAATCCACACGGGATTTCACTGTCAACGCGAGATCACGCCGGCGTTGACAGCGAAATCCCGTGGATTGCGATTCTCGCGATACTCTTCGGCTACTCTACTACTGGATCGCTGAGGCCCACAGACGCGATTAGGACCTTCTTCGTCCGGTACCCTGGATCCCGCGCGTTTGGAAAAGGTAAGCTCGGCAGGGGGCTCCTCAGGGGCTCCTCATTCCCTCCCCATCTCCCTCATGTATTAAATATAAAATTAAATATATTTAAAGATGAAATAAGGGAGATGGGATACATTAAAATAAGGGGAGAGGGGAGGATGGAATTAAATATATTTAATATTAAATAAAAATAAGAGGAGACGGGGGGATGGAATTAAATATATTTAATATTAAATTTAAAATAAGGGGAGAGGGGAGGATGGCATTAAATATATTTAATATTAAATTAAAATGAGGGGAGAGGGGAGGATGGAATTATATATATTTAATATTAAATTAAAATGAGGGGAGAGGGGAGGATGGAATTAAATATATTTAATATTAAATTAAAATGAGGGGAGAGGGGAGAATGGAATTAAATATATTTAATATTAAATTAAAATAAGGGGAGATGGGAGGATGGAATTAAATATATTTAATATTAAATTTAAAATAAGGGGAGAGGGGAGAATGGAATTAAATATATTTAATATTAAATTAAAATAAGGGGAGATGGGAGGATGGAATTAAATATATTTAATATTAAATTAAAATAAGAGGAGACGGGGGATGGAATTAAATATATTTAATATTAAATTTAAAATAAGGGGAGAGGGGAGGGTGGAATTAAATATATTTAATATTAAATAAAAATAAGGGAGAGGGGAGGATGGAATTAAATATATTTAATATTAAATAAAAATAAGGGGGAGAGGGAGGGTGGAATTAAATATATTTAATATTAAATAAAAATAAGGGGAGAGGGAGGATGGAATTAAATATATTTAATATTAAATAAAAATAAGGGGAGAGGGGAGGATGGAATTAAATATATTTAATATTAATTAAAATAAGGGGAGAGGGGAGGATGGAATTAAATATATTTAATATTAAATAAAAATAAGGGGAGAGGGGAGGATGGAATTAAATATATTTAATATTAAATTAAAATAAGGGGAGAGGAGAGGGCGCCAGGGGAGAGGGCGGAGCTGGGGTGGGAGGGGGCGGAGCCAGGGGCGGGGGGCAGACCCTACGGCCCCCCAGGTCATCAGTGGCCGGAATTCAGGCCCCTGGGCCGGTAGAAGTTGGACAGCCCTGATGTAGCATATAAATAGTTTCATACACTCTAAAGCAGGGGCCGGGAACCTTTTTGACTCAGAGAGCCATGAAAGCAAATATTTGGAAATTTATTTCAGTGAGACCCATACAATATGGTGGTTATGGCCGGTGCAATCTGGAGTTATTTTAAACTACTTCTAAAATGACCTGGTACCTGCAAGGTCGTGGGTGGCGGGCCCTCTTCCCTTCCGGGCCATTGCAGTTTTTTCCTTCCCTTGCTGTGGCCCTGGGGCGTCGGGCAGTGCCAGGGCCGTCTCGTCCAGTTGCCTCGCACCCTGGGCCGCAAATTTTCCTGTTGGCAGGGCGGGGCTCTGTCGCTCCCCCGTGCCCTTCCCCTTCTTGCCGTGGGTGCGTCGTGGGGGCGGATGCTGGGCCTCAGCTGGCCCTTCGGGGTGAGAAGAGTGGAATATAAATAAAGTGTAATAATAATAATAATAATAATTTCCATGGGATGGAAAAAACAGCTATATTTTGAGAAACAAAGAGAAAAACAGTATAGCTAACTATAGCTGACTATATGAACAAAATTGATATCGCTAATTAAGATTCAGAGTATATGCAGAGGGTCTTGCTGCACTCACCAAAGCAAGGTTCATAGCAGAGCATACAAAGAAAGGCAAGGATAGGCAAGGGCTACACTTACACCTTCAGCTATATTGATGCTGAATAGTTCAAATCATCCACCTCAAATCCAACAATTTTAATGTAAGGACAGTACTTGGTGCTAGCTAGAGGGAAACCAGGAGTAGATCTCCACCTTGTGGCACAAATTATACCAATGTAAACAATCATATTTCTATGAACCAAGCCACACATTTCAATGAGAAAGGGGCTAAACAAACACTTAAAGTAGGGGCAGGGAACCTATGGCCCGGGAGCCAGGTGCGGCTCTTTTCATGATTGCATCTGGCTCTCCAGACCAGTCTGGGCCTCGGTTTCCCAGCATGCAGCGGGGAGGAGTGACACAAATTTTCCCTCTCTTTTTCTCTTTCATTCTTTTTCCTCCCTCTCTGCCTACCTTCTTTCCTCCCTCCATTTTCGTTCCTTCCTTCCTCTTCCATTCTTTCCTTCTCTCCTTCCTTTTCCCTCCCTCTCCCCTTCCTTCTTTCCTTCATTCTCCC
>JARBWK010001413.1:0-19271 GCA_030556195.1 Anolis apletophallus | reverse complement strand
AAAAGATAACTTTTGCAAACTTTCCCTTTACATCTGAAGTTCCAAAAAAGATGATGCTTTAAAATATGTTTTGATCTTTAGAGTATTTATTAACAGTTTAAAATTTGGCCTTTACAAACATTTTAATTAAAAGAAAATTAACTTGTCTCCACTTTTATAAAAACGCAAAATGGAGACTGAAGGGTAGCACTCTTTGGCATCTGTTGTGAGTCAGGGACAAAGAATTACTTGAAGATGCCCCCCTGACCTCCAGGAATAACATCACAGGAAGGTGAGACCAATTCAGCTCTTATTGCATGGCCAAAGAAGAAATTGCTTTAGGGAATTTGATCATGCTCACCCTGTTCGAAACAGCATACATAATATAAGAACATAACATAAGAAGAGCCATGCTGAATCGGGCCTCAGCCCATCTAGTCCAGCATTTTGTGTCACACAGTGGCCCACTAGTTGTACACAGGGATCTCTAGCAGAAAGGAGGGCAAAACCCTCACCTGCTCCTGACCCCCACAACCAGTACCCGGGGAAAATCCTGCCTGCCTCCATCAACACAGAGGTGGCACTTGGATGTCCATTTCAGTAACTACTGATTCTCTTGGTATCCATGAATCTGTCTAATCCTGCCTTGAAGCTGTCCAGGCTGACCGCTGTCACAACCTCCTCTGGAAGTGAGTTCCATAACCCAATGACCCTCTGGGTGAAGAAATATTTCCCTTTATTAGTCCTAATTTTCCTACCTTGGAGCTTCAGGAGTGCCCCTAGTCCTAGTGTTGGGTGACAGAGAAAATATTTTTCTTTATTCACCTTTTCTATCCCATGCATGATTTTATACACTTCGATCAAGTCACCTCTTAAACGCCGTCTTTCAAGGCTGAAAAGACCAAGGCGTTGCAACCTGATTTCATAAGGGAGCTGCTCCATCCCTTGGATCATTTTTGTTGCCCTTCTTTGTACCTTTTCCAGTTCCGTTATATCCTTCTTAAGGTGCGGAGACCAGAATTGTACACAGTACTCCAAATGTGGCCTTACCATAGATTTGTAGAGAGGCAATACAATATTTGCCGACCCATTTTCGATTCCCTTCCTGATCATGCCTAGCATAGAATTTGCTTTTTTCGCTGCTGCTGCGCACTGGGTTGACATCTTCATTGAGCTGTCCACCAAAACCCCAAGATCCCTTTCCTGGTTTGTCTCGGAAAGCTTTGACCCCATCAATTTGTAGGTGTAGTTGGGGTTCTTTGCCCCGATGTGCATGACTTTACACTTGTTTAGGTTAAAATGCATTTGCCACTTTGTTGCCCATTCACTCAATTTCAAGAGATCTTTCTGGAGCTCTTTACAATCAGTTTCATTTTTAACTACCCTGAACAATTTAGTGTCGTCTGCAAACTTTGCTACCTCAGAATTCACTCCTACATCCAGGTCATTAATGAATAAATTAAAAAGTAATGGACCCAAAACTGAACCTTGGGGTACGCCACTTCACCTCTTTCCACCCAGAGAAATGTCCGTTTATTACCACCCTTTGTTTCCTACAGTTTAGCCAGGTTCCAATCCAGGACAAGACCTGTCCTCTGATTCCATGGCTGAAGAGCTTATTTAGAGCCTTTGGTGAGGGACTTTGTCAAAAGCCTTTGAAAGTCAAGGTAAACAATATCGACTGGGTCCCCTTTATCTATGTGTTTATTTACACCCTCAAAGAATTCTATCAAGTTAGTAAGACATGATTTGCCTTTGCAGAAACCATGTTGATTTTCCTTCAGCAATGCCTGTTCTTCTATGTGCTTAGTAATTTTTTCTTTAATAATGGTTTCCATCACTTTGCCTGGAACTGAGGTTAGACTAACTGGCCTATAATTTCCTGGATCACCCCTGATCCTTTCTTGAAGATCGGAGTTACATTTGCCTCCCTCCAGTCCTCGGGTACAGTGCCTGATCTTAGAGAAAGGTTATATATTTTGGCCAGAATTTCAGCAATTTCACACTTGAGTTCCTTAAGAACTCTGGGGTGGATGCCATCTGGCCCTGGTGATTTATTGACATTTAGTTTAGTAAGGCATGTGAGAACATCTTCCTTGTTTATCTCTATCTGGTTTAATTCATTTAATTCCCTCCCTGAAAAAACTGACTCAGCTACAGGCATATGTTGTCTGTCCTCCTGTGTGAAAACGGAGGCAAAGAAGTCGTTTAGCCGCTCAGCAATCTCCTTGTCTTCACTTATTGTCCCTTTCTTACCATTTTCGTCAAGTGGCCCAACTGCTTTTCTAGTTGGGTTTCTACTTGATGTACTTAAAGAAGTTTTTGCTATTTTTTTAATATTCTTAGCTATATGTGCCTCAAAATCTCTCTTTGGCTTTCCTGACGGTTGCTTTGCATTTAGTTTGCCAGAGCTTGTGTTCCTTTCTGTTCTCCTCAGTAGGAAGAGCCTTCCATTTCTTAAATGAGTTTTTCTTCTTTCCAATCACATCTTTTACTTCATTTGTAAGCCATACTGATGTCCTCTTGGACTTTCCCGGCCTCTTTCTTATTTTAGGAATGCATTTTAGTTCGGCTTGTTTTAAAGTATTTTTAAACAGTTTCCAAGCATTCTGGAGGGATTTGATTTTATTTACTGTTCCTTTTAGTTTGTTCTTTACTATTTTTCTCATTTTGGTGAAATTCCCTTTGTGAAAATTTAAGGTCTCTGTGTTAGTTTTCACTGACAGTTTGCTATCCAAACTTAAGTTGAAGGTTATTGTGTTGTGGTCACTGGTGCCTATGGGCTCAGTTACAAGGACATCTTGAACAAGATCTTGTTCATTAGTTAGCACCAAGTCCAGGATCCCCTTTCCCTGGTTGGTTCCATGACCATCTGCTCAAGGGAATAATCGGCTAGCATGTCGAGGAACCTTGTCTCTCTTTCATGCGTAGAACAAGAATTTGGCCAATCTATTCGGGGATAGTTGAAGTCCCCCATTATGACTAATTTATTGCTTTTTGAGGCCTGTTTAATTTCATTTTCCAGATAGCAGTCTGCCTCTGGAGTTTGGTTGGGAGGGCGATAGCAGATCCCTAATGCTAGATTAGTTTTTTGTCCTGGGATTTTTACCCACAATGTTTCTGTAGGTGAGTTTGAATTTTCTTGAAATTCTAATTCATGAGATTCTAGCTCTTCATTTATGTACAGGGCCATAATGAACTTTATAACTAAGAACTAGTACCTGCATTTACTTTTCCAATTCCTTTTTCTTTTGTACCAGGCCTTTCAGAACATAGATTTATCACTGTCCTCGCAGTATCACAGTTCCATACGAAATTATAAAACTTGTGTAGAGAACATCTACAGGGGCAGAAAACCCCAGGACTGCTTCAAAGTATAGCACTCCGCACCAGTCCTAAGTGTGGTTTCACTGTTTGCTTCCACTCTGTTGCAATGATGGGATGGAGTCCTGACTTGCCCATGGGAATGAACCTGATATAGCCCCACTGGATGGTGACCCTTACCTCTGTTCTGTTACCATTGTTAGGGTGGCCATGGAGCTCAAAAATGCTCATAGCCATCCTGGGGTGTCATTTCCGGCACTGGCATGACTCAGGGAGAGGGAAAGAAGGGGGAGATTCCCCTCTCCAAGTCACATATGCCCCCTTGAAAATGTCAGCAGTGGTGCCCTGGGGCAGCTAGGAACTCTTTTGATCTAGTTTTTTGGATCTGATGATGCACCTTTATGCAGGACAATTATCTGAAATGAAGATCACCCATTTCCAAGTTGCCCTTGATAATTGTTGGTTCATCTTTGAACCTTGAAATTAGTTAAATTTTTATGCTATAACTATAAACTAAAATAAATGGTCTGGATCTTAAATGTAAACACTCTTAATTCCCCTGAGAGACAAGAGGAGGTTGAGGATGTAGTTGTTTTTGTTGTTTTGCAAAAATTCAAGGGGTTTTGGATAAGGAACCAGCTGGAAAACATAAAGACGGTTAGCAATTGAGCACGGTCTCATGTTTAAATTACAGGCTAACAATTCTGGAATGAAATTAATACTAAAATTCCAAGTCCAGCCAATTTAAAAACAATTTCAATTAAAGCAGTTCACAGTTTTTGTCTTAGAAATCTGTGGACTTGATTTATAATCTAACTGATTTCAATGGTTAGTTCCAATCCCTGTGCTGATCTTTGCTAAACAGACATCTCATGCTTCAATATATTAAACTATTCCTGAAAAAAAATGTTTTGGAGGCTTTTCTTCTTTTTGAGGGAAGATGATTCCATAAGTTAACTGTACAATTGAGATGCTTGTATATAGCTTTACCAAACTGTAAATCAGTTTTACTTATTTCCAAGTCTTGTTTACTTAAATTTGTTTACATGAACTTGATCCAAGGTCAAGCCTAAGATCACAAGTTGGTCTCTACTCAGTTTGGCTCCTGATATATAGGAGGCAATGTTATGTTTTCATTTTCCTATCAAGGCATTCTCCTGCACAGACAATCCAGTAAAACTTTTGCTAAGGAAGGCGGAGAAATCATATGAACACCAAGGAGGAACAAATAGTGAAGGAAAAAGAAGACTTACCCCAAACAAAGAGGAGTAGGCAACAGCTCAAAAACAGCCAGTCCCTTAGAATTCATCTTGCAGCCGACTACTAGACACACATTAGATTATGTCTCTTTCCACTGAAGTCAGTGTTCAGATTGCAAAGTTTCTACTACTGCCGTAACTTTAACCTAAAGAAGAAATCTCACACCAACGTGTTCTTTTGGGTCAGAGAAGGGCGGCAAGAAGGAGAGACTTGGACACAGAATTCAGTAATTTCAAAGCAAAGCAAACTCTCAGTTTCCCTCGTTAAAACAAAATCCCTTTCACACATGAGTGCCACAAGAGTTCAGGATCCCACAGCGGAGGTGAATGGGTCTATTCAGTTTTGCACACTGCAAGGCAAACTCTGGGTTTTAAAAAGCAACAAATCACCAATTACAAAATATTATTGCTGAGTCCTTTTCAGATACATTCCACAGAAAGCAGCACAGCGGGGGGAGGCCGCTAATGGTTCTCAGATTTAATAAAAGTGTCTAGAGGAGACTCTATATTCTTGTTAATGTCTAGATAGCTGAAATAAGGACAACATTTTCATACATTTCATTATTGCCCTGTAATATAACATGGGGGAAATACTATGAGGGGTCCTGGCAAAGATTGAGGTCTTCCTATACCACAGAAGCTATATAGCAATTTGATAGTAGGTTTAAGCATACTATATGACCACACTGAAAGTGTTTTTAAGAAAACTTGGAATAATGAATTCTCAGAGCAAATTAGTTTACACTCTTGGACCACCTGTAAATGTAGCTCAATCAACAAAGTTCCTTTTATTAGTCATTTTAACCAGTATAAAACTCTCAAGTTGGTAATGTTATTCATGAGAACAGATAAAAATCATGGCTTCATTGTTATTCATACACAGAAGAATGTTTAACTACCATGCCCTCTCAATTTCACACAAGCAACAAAGATAGAGTGATCACCAGACACCCGGTTAAAACTACATTGGCATTTAGTTTGAACTTTAGAGAACTGATCTACGATGCTAGGTTTTTTCTGGAGACAGGATTTTTTCTGGAGCTTGAAAAGCATCTCCAGAATCCAGACTAAAATCCAAACCAGATTCACTCTCCACCAGGCACCATAGAATCATAGAGCTGGAAGAGACCTCGTGGGCCATCTGGTCCAACCCCCTACCAAGAAGTAGGAAAATTGAATTCAAAACAACCCCCAACAAATGGCTATCTAGCCTCTCTTTAAAAGCCTCCAAAGAAGGAGCCTCCACTACACCACTGCTTATTGTGCTTGTGTTCTCAATAAACCTCAGAAGTCAGTTTTGACCACTTATTTTTCCATGATTCCCTTGTTTGTTTGTTTGATATTCCTACCGTGAGAATCCGCATGGGATTTTTCTCAGATAAGTATAGCCAAGTTCTCTACACAGCATCAGTGAAGAATAATCCACCAAAAAGGGGCCATTATTATTGACCAGGTTCTTAGATTGGGTGCTAGTCGACAGTATGTATCTGATGTTGGTCTCTAAAGACTAGACAATTTGAAGAGTTCTCCCTTACACCTGTAGTACCCAAAGAACTACCTAGGAGACTCCCTGGGTAGGATCTGTTATTGAAAAACACTTTTAGTATTTTAGAACTCCGGTGTCCTTGCTAAGACAGCCTTGCATGGAGCAGTTCCAGTTCTGTAGGTCCCCAGGACTATAGAGGATCCCTTTCCTATTATTATGGAAAGAATTTTGGATGAGCGCCTCACAAGAGTTATTCAAGATGACACCAAATAATTCATTACAACTCAATGGTTCTTGGACCCTTTCCACAGTATACAACTATGATCCCACTTTTAACTACTGTGGCTGCAGCCTACAGAATTCTGGGGGCTATAGTTTGGCCAAAGACTATCTGACTCTATATTCTAAATGTGCTCTTTGAACAGCAAAGCAGAGAATTCCATGAGATAGGACCATAACAGCTGAAGTGGAACCAAAGCATTAAGATTCTGTACTACAAAGGTGCCCCTTCACCTGTAAAACTTTTGCAAGTAGAGCGGGATGCTTCCTAACACTTGATAAACAGCACTGTAGTGGAGCCAAGACTCACTAAAAGTGCCATCCCGATTGATCAGGAAGGACAATTATGTCATCTGCTGCCACCAACACTTTTGCAACTTAGACTTCTCTTTTCCCTCTGACCTTGGCTGCAATCCTTGCAATAGATACAAAGATGGAAAATGGGTTTTCCCAGCAACAATGCAATATTGTGAGATATCCTGATTGCAATATAAAGCATTCTGAGGTGATTTGGTCTTGAATGGTAATAAAGAAGACCCATTCACTTGGCAAGAAACCTGACC
The DNA here is from genome assembly GCA_030556195.1 of Anolis apletophallus. Taxonomy (NCBI): domain Eukaryota; kingdom Metazoa; phylum Chordata; class Lepidosauria; order Squamata; family Anolidae; genus Anolis; species Anolis apletophallus. The sequence goes on along the minus strand of JARBWK010001413.1, from coordinate 12,381 downwards.
CCACTGAGGTTGATTTATTAGTATGAGCCAACACATTTGGCTGCATTGTTGGACTTTCATAGGGGAACTGACAATGGGAACTGCTAAGAGAAGCATATGTATTTAAAAATTAATGAGTGTTAATAAAAAGTGGTTGACAATTAATATCATCCTGGTTTTTTGTTAATACGTAGGATGGTCCAAGATGACACAATGCACAGATGGCATCCTTATTGCCCATTATTAACCAAGGACCCTCTCTTGTTGAGAAAAGTTAGTCTGAGCAATAATGAGTAGTTCAGTGAGTTTCATGGCAGAATGGGGATTTGAAATGAAACTTCCCAGTCATATTCCAATATTCTGAACATTATCCATAGTTCCTTTGCCTATCAGAACTGATGGCCAAGCATTCTTCCAAGAATGTATCTATTTTTTCTTTAAAACCATTCTGTGATCATTATCATGCCGCCCTGAGTCACCTTTGGGCTGATATGGGTGGGATAGAATAAATAAATAATAATGTTTAGCCATATATCATGCTTTCAAGTGCTTTAAGAAGTTTATGCACAACTCACTATTCATTACCACAGTGCTGTTATAATGTATTATCTCCATATTATAAATTGGGGGTTGGCAGTGTCTGAATCCATTCTAAATGAACTTATACATGCTCTGAATCATGGTTCATGTGCAGTTGCTATATCAAACAAAATCATCTGCGGGATATGAGTTTCATTAGTTGATCAAACATCTGTCATCTAAGAATTGGTTTTGCTTTAGCTGGTTAAACACAGACAGACAGTCATCATGGAATCAAAGTCCTTCCATTGGTTAAAGTCAATTGCTCCACACCGTGAGTGTGGCTTCTCCTGAATTATTTCTTCCAAGTGACAGCTGAATCTGTATCAACTGTTGCATGATTTGTATTCTGGGAAGACAGATCTTTGCTCCCATGTCTCTCTGCACTGTGGCGAATCCCATAGCCAAAGTAAATGGCAAAACCTACAACACAAAGAAGAGCTATTTCAGAATCTGAACTGCCCACGGAATCGATCATCCAGGTTAATTTTTCCAATTTGATTTTGCCACACTCCTTAAATGGCTTATATTGTTGAAATGAGAACAGATTAAAATTAAAATCACTGTGTGTCAGATTGAGCAGATGCAATATTAAAGCTCTATCAGTGAAATGAGAATGTTAACAGCCAAATTATCTGTACAAGTCATCATTTTTATTTCATTACATGACTCTCTCAAATTTCCCAGGCTGGGACCCTCCAGAAAAGTTATTCTCCAATTTGTATCAGCCTCAATCACCATACCCAATGACTTGTGTCCAAAAAACATCTGGAGGTTACCAAATTGGAGATATTTCATGTACAGCCTGTGGTACTACAGTATTCATGCCCATGAACCAGCCCAAGGAAAAGAAACCAGGCTCACAAGAAGGAAGAAAAGAAAATGAAATGTGCCTCTTCAACTTGTCTTTGTTGTTGTTGTTGTTGTTACATGGAGCTATATGCGACATGACTGCTGCAAACAGGGCTACTTGCCATAATCATACCACTTTCAGGTTCTTTATGCTGATGATACTGTAAGAGTTTGGAGAAAGAAGACTACAGAGATCCATCAGTTATGTAGGACATTAAAGATAGAAGTTCTATCAAAAATAAATCTGGGTCATCCAGCGAAGTAGGACTTAAAAGTAAATACTTGCCTTTCCAGGAAGTCAGATTATAATTATTTCACCAGTCATTATTACTTTTCCCAAGTGCTACCATGAAATACCAGACACATTCTGAAGGGCTTACCAATAATCATCCACACTGTGTACCGAAGCCAGGTATCACTGCTGAGCTGGGCCATGAGGTAGGTGTTAACAAGGACACTGAGGATGGGCAGGAAAGGCAAGCATGGGACCTAAATTACATAGCATAGAAATATTTGGAGATTAGACTATAAAGGAACATTTTTCAGGATTATACCCCTGAATGAGTCAGAAGCCCTGTGTAATGCAGAGGTGCAAGCTATCAACAAATTGGGCATTTAGCTCAATGTTCATCATGACCAGATTTATAAATAAGTTAAGTAAGCTACACTTTGGGATATCACATTCTGAGGGGACACACAACAACAACATTTCTGTTTTTCTTGTAATTTTGTTGGCAATGCTATAAGGTCTCTTAAACTTAGTCTTAATGTCATCGCATATCTTAATTGAACCCTGGGTCTTAGCCAGAGGCCATTTCCAAGGGAAAACAAGGAGTTGTACCAAAGAGAGCTGTAACCCCAAGCCAAAGAACACACAGAAAAATACTTGGGTTAGAGGGCCCAGAAACTAGTCTGGGTGGGTGGTTCCAGTCCAGAAACTGGCAGGATTGCACAGCCCTGAAAGATCCTCTGTGTCAGAACTCAACAAGCTGAGGTTTCCCAATTCTAGTCAAGCTAGTTGCTGCTACATTCTACTAGGGATTGTAATGTTATCTTCTACAACCCAGTGTTAGAATTGCACCTTGTAAAAAATGTGAATTCCAAAATTATCTGATTGCCAAGTTCTGCAGGCCTGATGGCATTTCCAGGTTTGAACATGGCAAATCAAAGGGTCATGAGGTGAAAATTTGATGTGCAGGCAGCCCCCAAGTTACAAGTCCCCCAGAGGAGATAGGGCAGAATATAAATAAAGTTTTATTATTTTATTATTATTACGAGCAAGATAGGTTGTGCTCACCTCACCTTCTGTTCCTGTGATAATTATGTTTTTAGAAATGTGTCTTGTTTTTAGAAATGTGGCTTGTTATGGAAACAAAGGTTGGTGAGAAAGCTTCAGTGGAAAGCTTCAGTTATTTTCCCCATGCTAACTCTTTCAGGAGTGGATTTCTCTTCCGAGGAGTAGATTTCTCTCACTTCCTGTTGTCTCACCCCTGTTTTTAACTATGAGTTGTTTGTAAGTTGGATATTTCTAACTTGAGAATTGCCTGTACTTAGTTTTAATGGCTAGCACGCTGTGCATTCACAATAGTTGCAGAATGCAATCTTTTCTTCTAGATCAAGGCAAGGAAAACCGTATTCTTCTAATTGAAGGTTTATGCCCACAGCTGATTAGCTGGCCCTTCCAGCAGTCAAAAGGCTGCCTTCCTCCTTTGAACAGGCTTTCGATAATAAATATAGAGATATTGAGTGTGTATGCAGCTTGGAAATGTTATTTTTTTGGTCAGCAAATCTTAGAATCCCCTGGTCTGCAGAACTAGTGATCCTGCTAGATAAGGAAATTCGTGCATTGTAGTCCAAATAGTAATTTTTCCGAGCACCATGTTAAATCATTGAATGCTGTTATACAATTCACCCTCCAACAAGTTGGGGGGTGGATCACTTTGTCTCCTCCCTCGGAGAAGAGATTGGTTGATTGCACAGAAAGTGCTGGAAGGGAGGTGGGGCTGGCACATCGTGGTGCCAGCCCTCATTTCTCCCTCATTCGGCTGGAAGCCATCGTGGAAGGAGGCAGCTTGTTCCAGGAGGCCAAATTCCAGCAGACGAAGGTCGGTGTGGGGCCTTCCTGGGGCGGGGAACCATGGAGCGGGCCATAGCATGGTTCCATTACCTAGATTAGCTGCCTCGTGACCCAGCTGGCTTTAGGGGCCACCCCACCCTTTCTTAGCTTTATTATGCAATTAATTAATTAATTTTATGGCTAGGTGGAATACTTGGCTTGAGACTGGGTAGGGTGGGTCCTGTATTAATTTCCCCCACCTCACAGCCAGTTATGCCAGTAAATTAATAATAATATTTAAAAAAAAATAATAAATTTTGAGCATGACCTAGTTTCATTTATTAGTAGATTCCAGTTAACATAATAAAATAATTATTTACTTGCTTACCGGGCGGGGGCAGGAGGTGCAGGGGCCCTGGCAGGCCGCGTTTGATTTTGGGAGCCTTGGCTTCCTTTCGGTTGGCCCATGCATGCTGCTTCCCTGGGCGTCCTTTTTGGTTGGGGGGGGAGAGCCCTGGCTCTTTGCCGGCTCCCCCCGGGAGGCAACAGGTCCCGCTCGGTTGGAGGGCCCCGGAGGGGCGGGCCTCGGCCGAGACCTCCTGGCGGGCCTCGATCCAGCGAGCAAACGCGGCCGTCTTGCTTCTTGCTGGCCGCCGCTTTTTGCGGCGGCCATTGAACTGTGAACGCGCATGCGCTTGTTTCAGTTGCGCATGCGCCTATCACGCAATGGCGGCCCCTATGGGGCCGCCATTTTGCCGCATAAAAGGCCTGCTTACTGGCGGCCGCCATATTGTACGGCAACCGAAGTAGGGCCGCCATACGGCCGGAAGCTGGCGGCCGCCATTTTTGCCACATGGCGGCCTCTTATGGAGGCCGCCATTTTGCTGTACAGCGGCCTGGAGATGCAGGCCGCCATTTTGTTTGGCAGCCAGAAGAAAAGAGCCGCCATTTTGTGTACGGCGGATTGCAGCTGGCGGCCGCCATTTTGACCGCATGGCGGCCCGCTATGGGGGCCGCCATCTTGGCCACATGGTGGCTTACTTGTGGGGGCCGCCATCTTTGGTGTGGCGGCCATTTTAAAAGTACAAAATAATTAAATAATACAAATAAAATAATCAGAAATTGAACACAACGTTAAATATATAGACATACAAAATACAAAAAAATTTAAAAAAATAAGTATATATATAGATAAATATAAATAAATAAATAATAAAATAAGAAAATTTATAGATTATATATACAATATACTGAATAATACATAGAATTCAATCTACAGAGAGAAATTAATAATAATAATTAGATATATATATATATAATAAATAAATAAAATAAATAAATAAATTATATATATATATATATATATAAATACAAAAAATTGAGGATTAACAACAAATTCATGTACTTAATTAATTATAAGGAACAGAATACAACTGTTGTTATGGGGAAAAGACTATATTGGTATATATTTTATTATACATACTAAAGTTTTGGAGCGAGCCCCCGACAGCAAGGATAGCTTGCTGCTGACCCAAATAAAATAAATAAATAAATAAATAATAAATAAATAAATAACAAAAAAATGGGAGGATACTGGCGATATGGTGGTTGTTTCATTGACGGTTGGTCTCGATATTTTGCATTACAGATGGCACCTAAGAAGAACGTTGGTGGTCCTAAGGGAAAAGGACCGGCAAAGAAGACGACGAAGAGGGCATTGTCTCCGCAGGCCCCCCCTGCAAGGGAAAGGGGGGTCTCTGCGGCGGACTTGGACGCCCTCGCTCAGAGGGTCCACCAGATCGAGGGAGAGATGGGCTTAAACGTGCAGAGGGGGGAGGTGAGGCCCGCTCGCTTAGCTGGTCGAGACTTGATTTATGCTGATCTATTGTCTCGTCTTTCAGTAATAGATGCCGAGCGAGAAGCACGGAAACGGTCGGCCGATCAGCCAGTCGAACAGCCCCCAAGACGACAGGTGGAGCAGCCCGAGGATCAGTCACAACCTGAAGTGGTGCCGATCCCGTCATCTGCAACTGCAGTCCGGCCTCCAGCTCATGCAACAACAGTTGCAACACCTGCAGTGTGCGAGCAGGCGGAAGCGGTCCAGGAGCTATCCCGGGTTGTTGTGCCAGAGAGACCCTCAACGTCGCAAGGTACAAACACCACACTATCTTGGCCCTGGGATCAGGGCCAGGTTGCACTCCCCACACTACACGATACGCAGAGTAGTACAGGGCCGTCTCTTTCGGCCCAGACTGGCCAAGAAAAAGGGGGAGACATTCCACGATCTGCCGCGTCGTCCCTGGTCACCCTGGAGGAGGCCAGGACTAGTGAGGCTAACAAGTACTGGGGACAGAGAAATGGCCCACACACATGACCCCCAGTAAGACGGTGGTCGCATTAGGGGCGCATCTTACGCAGAAAGTAATTGACAAGATTCTGCGTAATGAATACATAGACATCTTCTCCCTATATTTTAGGGAGTTGGATAAAAAAGAAAAGGATCTAGATGAGGAGCGAAAAGAAGATTTGAAAAAGAGGAAGGTGGAACAAATCTGGGAAAACTGGCACGCATGTTTTGCGGTTTGGACTCCCAGCTGACCATGGAGGCCCAGGTCTCCATGGCCAGCAAGGCTGCTTTTTTCCACCTCCGCCAGGCAAGGAGGCTGGCCCCCTACCTCTCCCGGAGCGACCTAGCCACGGTGATCCAAGCCACGGTCATCTCAAGGCTAGACTACTGTAACGCGCTTTACGTTGGCCTGCCTATGTCGTCGATCCGGAAGCTCAAGCTGGTGCAGAACACTGCCGCCCGGCTCCTGTCTGGGGCACCAGCAGGATGCCGTATAACACCAATTTTGCAGGATCTGCACTGGCTGCCTATTGAGCACCGGGTCGCCTTCAAAGTGCTGGTTCTTACCTTCAAGGCCATACACGGCCTGGGGCCAGCGTATCTGAGGACCGTCTCACCCCATATTGCCCAGCGAGATCACCGGTCCGAAGAGGCCAACCTGTTGGTAGTACCATCTGTAAAGTCGGCACATCTAACATCGACCCTCCGGAGGCGTTCTCTATTATAGCTCCCACACTATGGAACGCCCCCCGGCCGGCCAGAGCCCTGAGAGATCTGCTGCCATTTAGACGGGCCTGCAAAACTCATTTGTTTAGGCAGGCCTTCGGCAGTAGGCCTCGTCTATACTCGCTGGGCTGTGATATCTCCTGCTGCTCAATTGTTATATTGCATTTTGCTGTTTAATTGTTTTTACTGTTTTTAACTGTTTTTATGTTTTAACCTGTGGCGTTGTGCCACTGGCTCTGTGAGCCGCCGCGAGCCCCCGGGAGTCGGCGGCGAAGAAGCCCCAATAAATAAATAAATAAATAAATAAATAAATAAATAAATTTATGCGGCCATAATTTCTGAAGCTCACCCCGATAGGGGCCCGGCACTGTTTCGATATCAAACTTTAATAAGTGAGGCACACATCAACGGCCCTGGGGAAGCATGGCTCATTTACGACAGGCGTTTCCGTTTGAAAGCCGCATCGGCTCCTGACATGAGGTGGGACCTGATTGATACTCAATTATGGTCCGAGGCCATGGGTTCTTTCAAAAGGTCAATTAAAGCACAGGCGGACAGTGGGCAGACCAGTGTCACCAAAAATACCCAGTCCTTTCGGAAGGGAGGCCCGCAGCAGCAGGTCCAGCGACGGGAAATCTTTGTTGGGATTTTGCGGCCAGAGGATATATGCAACCGCAACCCATGCCGTTTTCAGCACGCATGTAACATCTGTTCTGGATCACATGCAACACGTGATTGTTCCAGGGTAGTTTTAACAGAGGCGGACCCAAGGACGGTCAGCATAATAAAAGAACACCGGGCAATCATCTCTTCCCAAAGGGCCCCAGCCCAATTAAGCTGGACCAGTTAAGGGAGTGGTTAAAGTTTTATCCTGATAAGGAAGCTGCGCGTTATGTTTGGGAAGGTTTTTCACAGGGCTTCCGGATACCAACAATGGGACCACGCAGGCCACAGTTGGCAAGGAATTTAAAGTCAGTTACCGGTTTGGAACAGTTAGTTCAGGTTAAGATAGATAAGGAGGTTAAAGAGGGGAGGGTTATTGGGCCGTTTGACACGCCACCGGTCCCATGTTTAAGAGTCTCCCCATTGGGAATTGTGCCCAAGAAGACCCAGGAGAATATCGGCTCATCCACCACCTGTCCTACCCCAAGGGGCGGGTCAGTGAATGATTCCATCCCTGAGGGATTGTCTTCTGTTAAATATACTTCGTTCGACGCAGCTGTGCGGGTTGTCCGTCGATTGGGCTTGGGAGCCGACTTAGCCAAATGCGACATTAAGTCTGCATTCCGTCTGCTCCCGGTTCACCCGGCGGATTTTGATCTCCTCTGATTTTGTTTCCGTGGCCTTTTTTATATGGACCGAGCGCTGCCCATGGGCTGTTCGGTTTCATGCGCCGCATTTGAACAATTTAGTACTTTTTTAGAATGGGCAGTTAAGACACAATCCGGCCTCCAGGGGGTGGTCCATTACCTGGACGACTTCCTTTTTTATAAGTAGGGCTGGGACTGGAGAGTGCAGATTTCTTATGCGCTCATTCCAGCAATTGACCAACCAGTTAGGGGTTCCGCTAGCAGACGAAAAGACTGAAGGTCCAAGTACAGTTTTGACTTTTCTTGGGATTGAGCTCGATACCATCAATCAGTTTTCGAGGCTTCCCATAGAAAAGATAACCAATTTGACGATTAAGGTCCAGCAATTCCTGGGTCGTAAGAAGGCGACCCTGAAGGAATTTCAAGAACTAATTGGACACTTAAATTTTGCATGCAGGGTGGTGGCGCCCGGGCGTGCATTTTTACGCAGGTTGTGCGATGCCATTTCTGGCATTGAGTCCCACCATTACTTGCGGGTGACACGCGGCATTAAGGCTGACCTGCTAATTTGGCTTGAGTTTTTCTCAAATTTCAATGGAATTTCATTTTGGAGACAAGAATTGGCCGTTATGGATGCATTGAAGGTGGCTTCTGATGCTTCCGGCGCCATAGGTTTTGGGGTTTACTTTGACGGCCAATGGTGTGCGGAACAGTGGCCACAAGCATGGCACGACGCCGGCATTACGGTCGATTTGACTTTTCTTGAGTTTTTCCCATTTTGGTAGCGGTCACAATATGGGCTGAGAGGTTTGCAAACTCTACAGTTCATTTTGGTGTGACAACTTGGCGACAGTGCAGGTAATTAATTCCCTGACATCAAAATCTCAGAGGGTCATGAATGCGCTTAGGCATTTCACACTCCACTGCTTGAAGTTTAATATCTTGTTTCGTGCTTTCCACGTTGCTGGGATTAATAACTCACTTGCCGACGCACTATCTCGTATGCAGATGGAGCGTTTCCGGCAGTTGGAACCCGGCGCCGACGTCCGGCCCCAATGCATGCCAGACCATCTTTGGACGGTTGGGAGCACGAAACGTTAACTGGTATGGTGTCAGCTCTGGCCCCTAGTTCCATGAAGGCGTATTCAAGGGCAGTTAAGGAGTTTGAGGAGTTTAGAAGGGACTACAACATGCCCCAGGCTATCCGGTTCCTTACGAACACATAGCGCAGTTTTGTGTGTTTTCTAGGAGGAGAGGTTTGGCCCCACATTCGATCAGGGTACGCCTGGCTGCATTGGCTTACTGGCTTAAGGCACAGGGCCTTCCAGACGCCACTAATGACTTCTGACTGCACAAGATCTTGGCCGGATGGTCACGCAGCCAGGGTCAGCTACGGGATAGTAGGGAACCTATTACTCCTGACATTTTGAAAGGCTTGAAGCTAGTATGGCCCAAGGTTTGCGCGGATGCTCATGAACAAATTCTGTTTCATGCGGCAGCCTTGACAGCCTTCTTTGCAGCCTTGAGGATTAGTGAGTTAGTCCCAACATCTAAGACGGATACATCCTTGAGGGCCTTGTTACATTCTGACCTAACCATTACTCAAAATGGTATAGAGTTGCTGGTTCGTTCTTCCAAGACGGATCAAGGGTCCAGGGGCACAGTTATTAAGTTATTGAAGTGTAGTGACCCCGATTTATGCCCAGTCACAGCTTTGGTGCTTTTTAATGGGATTCGGCGTCAGGGGCCAGGTTATTTGTTTAGTCACCAGGATGGCACAGCGCTATCAAAGTACCAGTTTTGGGCTGTTACTAGCAAGGCACTGAAGATGTTAGGATTGGGTCACTTTAGGTTTGCAACACATTCCTTCCGCATTGGCGCAGCTTCAGTGGCCAATGTTATGGGTTATGACACGGAGAGAATAAAAACCCTGGGCAGATGGAAATCAAATGCCTTCAGGAAATACGTGCGTACTCCGTTGTCTTAACTGAGTTTGATCTGTCGTTTCAGATCTGGTGTCGCTGAGCCATAGATGGAGGATCCTCATCTGCGGGCACAGTTTTGTTCACTGGGCAGCAAGGCAGGCCATGAGGTCTCACTATGGCCAACATTTGGGCCTCGGCTCAGTTGCTACTGTGGAGTGGCAGGGAATTAGAGGCATGCGTTGGGACGGTTTGCTCCCGCTTCTATTCCAGTCCAGGAGGGGCCCCCCCTCCGGACGTGTTGGTTATACACTTAGGAGGCAATGATCTGGGCCTTTTGAAGGGTAGGGCCCTGTACTTGCAAGCTTGGGAGGACATCTCTAAAATATGGCTAGCATGGCCTCGGGTTCACATTGCTTGGTCGGCAATCATCCCTCGCCTCCGGTGGTCAGGTGGCGGGGATGTCAAAAAAATGGAAAAAAGCAAGAAAACGGGTGAACCGGGCCATGCGCACGGCGCTTGCAAGAGGTCGGGGCTCCTACATATTTCATGGGCAGATCTCTCACGTAAGTCCTCACCTTTATAGGGCAGATGGAATCCACCTGTCTGATGTAGGAAATGCATTGTTTCTTAATGATTTAATGGTCGGTGTTCAGTTGATTTTAGACGGCTTGGTGGGGGGATGGGAGCTAATAGGACATTTGCTCCCAATCCGTGGCGTAAATAGTTTAGTTTTCCAAAGGTTGGTATACATTTAAGGTACCCCTTAAGGGTGTGGGGCATTTGAAAACACTCACCTAGAGGTTAATTTTAGGGGTGAGGTGATGGTGAATGTCCCAGGAACGGGGAGAGTCTAGTCTCAAAAGGTGAGAGAGATTTTTCCTGATGTTCCCTTGCGGGTTGCCCGGGTTGAAAGCTACAGGGGACCCAGATAGTGCGCCTAAAGAGCTGAGGGGTAGACTTTAGAAGACGCTACCTTGGCTTACACACACCAAGTTGAACTGACACCAAAAAGTTAGTTTAGGTACAAGTTAAATAGGTAACTATTTTAATAAAAGTTGCCCAGAATTTGAAACCAAGATATATTGTGTCTGTCTCTTTATTTCGGGGTTGGAAGACAAAGAAGGTTTAAGCAGATAAATGCCAGGAACATTTAAAATGCATCCCCTCCCCCCCTTCTCTCTCTCTCTCTCTCTCTCTCTCTCTCTCTCTCTCTCTCTCTCTCTCTCTCTCTCTCTCACACACACACACACACACACACACACACACACACGGCTTACAGGCTGACGAAGCATGTGGAGAAGAACAAAGTAGTGAAACTTTAGCACATAGACAGTATGCATGTTCTTTGACCAGATGCAAAGTGGGTAAAAAACATAATTGTTCCCTGTCTATTCATGTTAACTTAACAGTTATGTCTGAAATCAGTCTTCAGCTGTTGGTGAATTCATTGCACCCCATTTGTTCATTCATTTGCTGAAGAGTGTCTTTATTTCTTGCTTACCATGAAATCGGCTTTCTTTTGGCTCTGAGGCTGCCTCCAAATGATTAAGGAGGCCACAAAAATCCCCAGGAAGAGTAGAGAAAGACAGACAATGCACCAGGCCCCTCCAGAGATCAAACATGGCAATCCCATTGTGGCTAGCACACTTGTGATGCAGACTAGAATACCTGGACAGGGGGAAAAAAACCTATTGAAGTACAGAGGAGTCAGTACATATTTCACAAGTAGAATTACACCATATATAAGAAATGCTCTGAGAAAGCATTTATCAGAAAGATAAGGCCATATCCTCCAACATTTCATAGCAACATCAGAGTATTATTACAATGGCAAAAGTTATTAATAAGGAACACAAAATCTAGGAGAAGCTCTCAAAGTTTGCTTTTGACTAGGCCTAGTGGGATGGCAAGAATCCTGCTCCTCCTCTCATCAGCTACTTTGAACTTTGTTTGTAGCAGCTGAAGTAAGCTCAGAGCAGAAGAAAAAACTGAGAGGAGGAGAGAGAAACCAGGACATTTCGAAAGCAGATGAAAAAGTGGAATGGCAGAGTACTAATTGAGATTGCCAGTTCAGTTCCTATATACTAACAATAACCGTTGTTGTTGTTCATTCGTTCAGTCGCTTCTGACTCTTCGTGACCTCATGGACCATCCCATGCCAGAGCTCCCTGTTGGCCGTCACCTCCCCCAGCTCCTTCAGAGTCAAGCCAGTCACTTCAAGGATATCATCCATCCATCTTGCCCTTGGTCAGCCCCTCTTCCTTTTCCTTCCATTTTTCCCCAGCATCATTGTCTTATCTAAGCTTTCCTTTCTTCTCATGATGTGGCCAAAGTACTTCATCTTTGCCTCTACTATCCTTCCCCTCAATGAGCAGTCGGACTTTATTTCTGAAGTATTGACTGGTTGGATCTTCTCACGGTCCAAGGCACCTCCAAAACCACAGTTCAAAGCATCTATATTCCTTCGCTCAGCCTTCCCTAAGGTCCAGATCTCACATCCGTAGGTTACTACGGGGAATACAGTACGGATCTTTGTTGCCAGTCTCTACTCTTCACTATTTTATCGAGATTGGACATTGCTCTCCTCCCAAGAAGTAAACGTCTTCT
>JARBWK010001412.1:0-19277 GCA_030556195.1 Anolis apletophallus | reverse complement strand
TATACAATGTTTTTGTCTTTCCGTCTGCTGTGTTGATGTAGAGGTTGATGCGTGTGTGGGTGGGGTACTTTGGAAGTGAGTGGAGGTACTTGAAATCCCATTATCCATGGTGTGTCCTCCTCTAATCTGCAGTCGGATGGAGTGTGGGTCATGGGGGGCAGTGTTTGCCAAGTTTGGTCTTTATCGGTCTTGGTTCTGGGACACAGTGGTCTGTGGGGAATGATGGGTTTTGAAGTCCTACAAATCCCATTATCCATGGAGGTACTTCAAGTCCCATAATCCATGGTCCACCCTCCTCCAAACTGTAGTAGAATGTAGCGTGGGTCATAGGGGCTCTGTGTGTGCCAAGGTAGGTTACTGTAAATTCAGGCCATACACAATGTCCCATGAGCTGAGGCCTAGTCAGGAACAGCAAGTTAATGAAGCCTTACTGTCAATTCAGGCCATACACAATGTCCAATGAGCTGAGGGCTAGTCGAGAGAATCAAGTTAATGAAGCCTTACTGTCAATTCAGAGCGTAAACAGCATTCCATTAAGTGAGGCCTAGTCAGGGAAATTAAGTTAATGAAGCTTTACTGTCAATTTTGGGCGTGGTCTGTGATTTGTAGGGGTGTAAATTTTCTGTGGGAAGTGAATTGGGTGTTTGTGTTTGTGCCTCAGCCCTTTGCCTTATCCTCCTCTGACAGTTTATTATGGGTCGGAATGTTCATGTTGGCTGGCCAGTACAGGAGTTACACAAATCCGCCCTTATTGGCAGCCAATCATGTTCTCAGAATGTAGAGGCTGGGAGAGTCGTTGGCAGCCCCGGAGGATGCTGGGAAATGTAGGTTTTTTAATTCGTTGTTTTGGGGGCCTTTTAGGTTGGGGGGGGGAGTTTCTTTGCTACAAACGTACCTTGTCTGAGGCCTATTTCTGTTGGCAAATTTGGTGTCTCTTTGCGTTGTAAGGTTTCTCTGTTTGGGACGGTCGTTCCATGACGACTCTTCCTTTATATATATAGATAGTCAAGATATGGAAAGACGAAATAAACTGCAATGAATCAGACATTGAACACTGGATTAACTCAATTTTCAAAATTAAACATATTAGTACCAGAGAAACACAACGGAAAATACTGACAAAATAGTATAGAATCCCACTTAAAATGGCACATATAACTAAATAATCATCAAAACTATGTTGGCACAAATGGGGTAAAATCAGCTCTTTTATGCATAAGTGATGGGGCTGTGGTAAGATACAATTTTTTTAATAACATAGATGGAAGAATAGGCCTAAAAGTAGAGCTGAATAAAAGGTGTTATTTTATTCAGAAAATAGATGACAAGGGCAACACTAATAAATGGGCTGATACCATAAAACATATGATAGAAATGGCTCAAGCGACCATAGTTTTGGGCTGGAAAGAGCAGGAAAAATTGGAATATTAAAATGGTTTGAATATTTAGCAGACTGTATGCTCCATGATTATATTTTTGAATGGAGGATGAAAAACAGAACAGGCTGTTGTAAGAAGAACCGGGACACAAAATTGGAAACTCTGGTGGCTAGAGTAAAAGAAAAAAGAAAATATAAAAAACTGGCTCATACTCTCGTTACAATTGATCAAGTCAAATAATACTCGAATTGAAGATACAACTGTTCCCGGTGGGTAGGGTGAGAAGTGGGGGACGGGGGACTGCTGGTTGATAAGTGTGGAATTGGTAAGGTTAAGAAAATAATGACAATATATTGAGTAAAAATGTAAGTGGGATTTCATTATTGAGATTTGTATTACTTTACTTGTGTTTACCATAATATTACATTTTGATTTGTTCCTGCGCATTCTGCTAAATATTCTATGAATAGTGTTAACATTTGCTTTGAGACACAATTAATTTGGGTTTTTCTTTTACTTACCTGAAACATAAGAACAAATTAAACATTCAATATTAGCAGAATATCTTTAAGCTACTGTATTAAGGTAAAGATGTTGCATATTCAAATAACAAACAGGTAGCTTAGGAGTGCTTTAAAGAATATGGCTTGACTGCTTGGATTTCTAGTATGAGTAATTTAGACCTAAAATATAGAGCAGTAGTTCCCAACTTTTCTTTTGACCTGGAATCACTCGCCAACATTAGTACCAAAAGGGTTACGAATCAGTTTTTTGTCAACTTTAGATTTAGTTTGGTTATTTGGGGTGCTGATTCAGAAAATTCCATTAGATAGACCACATCAGCTCTAGTTTCTGATACAGAACAGATGCCATCTAGTAGTCGCCATCTGCTCACCCACAGAAAACCATATTTCTTCTTCGAGAGCTCTGTGAATGCACACTTATGAAGTTTGCGGCCAGCCGGCTTCCCAACGGAAACTTTTCCAGTTTAAAACTTTTTGGCGGTAGCTCCGCCCAGCCAACCCGGAGGGCATAAAAGGCGCCTCCAGCACGCCCACGCCATTCCTTTGTTTTCCGCCACTTGGGCAACATCGGAAAGTACGGCTGGTTGTGTGAACATAGCATGTCCACAACTAGTTTCAAAAGGTGTTTATCCTGCGGTAGCAAGATCCCGGACTGTGACGGTCACTCGAAGTGCCTCCGGTGTCTCGGGGAGGGACACGTCGTTCCTGCCTGCCGGCACTGCCAGGCCTTCTCAACCGCCACTCGAAGAGCGAGAGCCCGCAGGCTTCAGGCCTACCTCACGGAGCGTGCTCTCTGCCCTCCACAGATGGCGACGGCTGTCCCATCTGCCTCCTTGGGATCCGGCGGCTGCCTCGGTCCCCGCTCGTCGACCGCCGCCCGGCCGGGAAGCGTCCGCAGAAGGAGAAGAATTCCACCAAGTCTGTCTCCTCGAAGACTTCAAGACTTCGGTGTCGAAGAGGCCCTGCACCGTAACCACCGAACGGTCCAGCTGCCTCCACCTCGAAGAGCATCGACAAGCTCGATGGCGTCGGGCCTCTCCCAGAGGTCGGCCATCTCGAGGACTCCCTCCCGATCGGGCTATGGAGATAGCTTTCCGGAGGTCGAGCCGAAGAAGCCCGTAGAGCCCAGACCAGAGGCCTGGTTCCTGTGACTCCGGGCAAGTCTCTGAGGCCGCTGCCTCGAGACCTCCCTCACCGAAAAGGCGCAGGACGCTGACGTCATCGTCTTCAGTCTCCTGCCCCTCTTCGCCTGCCCCTGTTCTCGCTGTGGAGACAGGGTAGAGCACCGGTGTCGCCAGAGAACTCTGTCCAGACCGTCGTCCTCGTTCCTCCGGGACAGACCTCGGTTCGACAACTCTTCGCGACGTCGCCAGACAAAGGCAGGTAGACCACGAGGCTCGCCCTGGCCCCCGGCCAAGCGGACACCTCCTCCTGTGTCGTCAGAGATGCCAAACATTCCGTCGACATCCAGGTCGCTCCACAGTCCCAACCACCGGTGATCCCAGACACGGTCCAGCCCTGGTCGGGAGACGAGATGGAGGATGGCGAGGTCCCTCGATCGATAAGATCAGGATCCATCCTGTCCCTCAACATGGACAGAACGCCCTCCCATACGGGTTGTGACGCCGAACCCTCCTCTTCACCGACAGACAACGTGAAGGCCTTCGGTGAGCAGATGGGCCGGATGGCGAGATCCTGGGGATGCAAACCTATGTCCCCACGAGGTCCAGCGCTTGCCCAGTGTTCAGACGGGTGCAGATCGAAGATGCGGCCCAACCGCACCTTCCTATGCTAGAACCGCTGGAGGAGGCGGTCAAGGCATCATGGGCAACTCCGTCTACCATCCCTCCTACGGCATGTCGCATCGAGGCATGGTATAAGATAGACGAGAGGGAGAGGAGCTGGCTCCACGACCATCCAGTGCCGAACTCGATGATCGTCACCTCTTCTCAAACCTCGGGTCGAGAATCTGCGGCGCCCTCAGATCAGGAGGGAAGGAGATTCGACACAACGGGTCGAAAAATTTACAAGGCCGGGCTCCTGTTGACCAAGATGGCCAACTACGGCGCGTGTATGGCGGCGTACCACCAGATCCTCTGGGAAAGGGCTCAACCCTTTCCAGGATCTCTCTCGGGAGCAACAGACGGCGCTCCTCTCTATCTCCCAGGAAGCAGAATCGCTGGCTCATCATCAGATCCTCATGGCCCGCCACACAGCGGACACCTCGGGGAAGCTGCTAGCCCACGGTGTCGCCATCCGGAGACACGCTTGGCTCAAATCCTCAGGCCTTTCCACGACCCGAGGAAGACCATCGAGGATCTGCCGTTCGATGCCCAGGGACTTTTCTTTGCGGGCACGGACGACAGACTCAAGGCTACCCACGACTTTAGAGTCTTGACAGCAAAATTGGACCGGCCTCAAGCCCAGCCCAGGCCGAAGTACTACCAACGGGCCAAGTTTCAGCCCAAGCAGCAGTACCGCCAAGCCCCAAGGTACTCGGCGCCTCAGCAGCAGCAACAGCAGCAACCGAGGCAGCAGCAACAGTCCAACAGACCCGACAGGGGAACAAGTCCCGACCCCGCCATGGAAATGGCAATGGACAATCCAACCGTCGCGTTTGACGGGGCTGGACGACACCGCCTCGTCGCAAAGTACCGCTGCCACCACCATGCCTCCTCCCATCCTTCGACCTCCACCACCACACCGCCATTCGGAGACCGCCTGGCCCGCTACATCGATGCCTGGCGACGCATCACCTCAGATGCATGGGTTCTCCGGATTGTCGAAGACGGCTATGCCTTGGAGTTCGACGAACTTCCACCCACGGGGTTCATCGTCGAGACACAGCCGTCCAGGGTGATCTTGGAGGAGGTCGACGCGTTGCTTCAAAAGGGAGCGATTTCACGGCTCCCCAAGAGCAAGGAAAGAGGGGCATTCTTCTCACGGTATTTCACCGTGCCGAAGCCAGACGGTTCCCTGCGACCCATCCTGGACCTCAGAGACTTAAACGCGTACGTTTCGCCGAGGAAATTCAGGATGGTGTCAGTGTCGTCCATTCTACCACTTCTCCGGTCCAACGACCACTTTGCGTCGATCGACCTCCGGGGCTGCGTACTTTCCACGTCTCGATTCGATCTGCTCATCGACGCTTCTTGAGCTTCAAGGTGGCGGGAAGGGCGTACCAGTTCAACGTCCTCCCGTTCGGCCTCGGGACAGCACCTCGAACCTTCTCAAAGTGCATGTCGGTCGTGGCTGCGCACTTGAGGAGGCAAAAGATCCGGATTTTCCGTATCTGGACGACTGGCTGCTGGCGGCCCAGTCTCCAGAGCTTCTGAATCAGCAGGTCTCTACGACCCTACAGCTACTCTCCTCATTGGGTCTGCGCCTCAACGAGGAAAAGTCCCAGCTGGTCCCAACGATGACCATCAAGTTCATCGGCACGATATTCAACTCCGTCGATCAGCTCGCCTATCTGCCAGACGTCAGATTCCAGGCTCTTCGACGCGAGATACACAGCTGCAACAGGCCCGCCATCACGGCGAAACAGATCCAAGTGACCCTAGGCCACATGGCCTCGACAGTAGCTGTGACCCCGTTGGCGAGACTGCGCTTCAGGCCACTGCAGCGCTGGTTCCTCGACCATTTCGATCCGGTCAGGGAACACCACTCGAAAAGGTTATCCCTACCGAAAGGCGATCAAGGACTCCCTCCGATGGTGGGCGTCCAAAAGCAACGTGTGCAGGGAGTCCCTTCCACACCGTAGACCCAGCCATCACAGTGACGACCGACGCGTCATTACAGGCATGGGGAGGCCACACGAGCACCCTGTCGGTCAACGGACA
This sequence comes from Anolis apletophallus, assembly GCA_030556195.1. Classification (NCBI taxonomy): domain Eukaryota; kingdom Metazoa; phylum Chordata; class Lepidosauria; order Squamata; family Anolidae; genus Anolis; species Anolis apletophallus. The sequence goes on along the minus strand of JARBWK010001412.1, from coordinate 13,532 downwards.
GTGGTCGGCGGTGGAGAAGCTTCATCATATCAACTATCTGGAGCTTCTGGCCATCACCAAGACTCTCCGGGCCTTCGCCCCCCTCGTCACGGGAAAGTAGTACTGGTCAGGACAGACAACATCGTGGCCATGTACTACGTGAACAAGCAGGGCGGGACGGGCTCGAGGAAACTCCTGGCCCTAGCCCAGAGCCTGTGGGAGTGGTGCGTCCACCATCAAGTAACTCCCAGGGCGGTCCATCTCCCGGGTGTCGAGAACGAGGAAGCGGATTGCCTCAGCAGGACCAACTGGTCGTCCCACGAATGGATGCTGCATCCGGACGAGCTCCACCGTGTGTTTCAGCGGTGGGGGTTCCCGGACGCAGATCTCTTCGCATCGCCGGAAAACAACCAACTGCCGGTTTTCGGTGCAAGGCTTGCCCCGGATGCACGCCGGGGATGCCTCGGGGACGCCCTTCTGCTCGACTGGACGACGGGGTTCTTCTATCTATTCCCGCCGTTCCCGCTCCTTCTTCGGATCGTCGAGAGGATCCAGCTAGCAGGGACCGATTGCATCCTCATCGCTCCCTACTGGCCGAGACAAGTCTGGTTCCCGACTCTGCTACACCTAGCGGGTCAGGACTACATGCCACTCCCTCACCGACCAGACCTTCTGACGCGGGAGAACGGGATGCTCCTCCACCCGGACCTTCAGTCCTTGCACTTGACTGCGTGGAGGATTCATCGACACCAGAGGTCTCTCCAGCTGTAGCAGCGATCCTGGCAGCAGCCCACAAGCCGGCCACGTCGAAGACGTACGCAGCTTGCATCGCCCGCTACGAGAGGTTCCAGGCTTCCCGATCTACCACCGTCTTCCCGCTGGTAGTCTCATCGGTCTTGGAGTTCCTGGCACAACTGGTCGACAGGGGTCTATCCATGTCCTCGGTGAAGACCCATTTGGCGGCCCTCACCTGGCAGAACCAGCAGAGGGGCGGTCCCTCGCTGTTCCAGTACCCGTTGGTCAAGAGGTTCCTGAGGGTGTTAATAACACTCGCCCCCCGTGCATCCACCTACACCGGGTGGAACTTGGACCTGGTGCTGTCCTGCCTGACATCCCCACCGTTTGAGCCGCTGTCATCCATCGACCTGCGGCTCCTATCCTGGAAGGTGGCCTTCTTGGTCGCCATTGCTTCGGCGCGTCGCCCTTCCGAGCTGGCGGCGCTCCGTGTCGACGAGCCCTACCTACTGTTTTTAGCAGATAGGGCCATCCTGCGGACGGACATCACCTTTCTGCCGAAGGTGGTGTCTCCGTTCCACCTGAACACAGACATCGTGCTTCCGGACTTGGGACTGGCCCAAACCGGGACACGGACTCGAGGACAAGCGGCCTCGACGCCAGAAGGGCCCTTCTGACCTACAAGAACCGATCGGGCGGAATTCCGCCGATCGACCCGACTGTTTGTATCATACGCCACCGACAAGCTGGGCTTGCCGGTGTCAGCACAAAGAATTTCTAATTGGGTAGCATCCCTGGTTGAACTGTGCTATCAGATAGCCCGTCAACCTTGCCCACCTATGGTGAAGGGACGCTCGACTAGGGCAGTGGCCACGTCAACTGCGTTCCTCCAGGGGATTCCCTGGACCAAATTTGTAGGGCGGCCATCTGGGCCAACCCCTCTACCTTTATATCTCATTACCGGGTAGACACCCTGTTTGGGAGGGAGGCGGCCTTTGGTCGATCGATTCTTAACCCAAAGACCCCACTAGGTGCTGCAGAGTAGTCAGCCCCAGTTCTCCCTTGTTTTTTGCACTGGTCGATCGACAATTGCGTCGTTCGAACCCCTCCTGTTCATTGCACTGTCAATGTTAAGTATGTGCCGTGCCCCAGGTAGGGACACAGTCTACCAGTTAAAGCGCGCTTTACCCAGTTACGGGTAGGTTGCACCAGTTGTGCACCCTTTGTTCTCAGGTTGTGCTTGTTGCACTCACTGTTATGAGGCCTGTGTGCCTGACATGAATGGTGCTTGTTGCACTTCTGCTATGATTGCACTTATGTTTGAGGCCTGCGTGCCTGACATGAATGGTGCTTGTTGCACTGTGTTTACAAGTGGGAGCCTGCCTCCCACTCATATATTATGTGTTTAACATGTTATTTATTCAGGTTGCTGGTTGCAATAAACCTGTTCATTTTTCTACAATCTGGCTGGTTTGTTCCCACCTCCTTTACCTTAGCTCGGTAAATCTTCATAAGTGTGCATTCACAGAGCTCTCGAAGAAGAATGGTAGGTTACATACCTGTGACCATCTTTCTTCGAGTGAAGCTCTGTGAATCCACACGACCCGCCCGGCCATCCCCTCTTTCTCAAACCACCCTTCCTTGTTGCTACGTGGCGTAAGGAATGGCGTGGGCGCGCGGGAGGCGCCAATTATGCCCTCCGGGTTGGCTGGGCGGAGCTACCGCCAAAAGTTTTAAACTGGAAAAGTTTCCGTTGGGAAGCCCGCTGGCGCGCAAACTTCATAAGTGTGGATTCACAGAGCTTCACTCGAAGAAAGATGGTCACAGGTATGTAACCTACCATTAATCATCTAAAGCTGATGTGGTCTATCTAATGGAATTTTCTGAATCAGCACCCCCAAATAACCCCAGGAACAGGCCTAAAAACAAAGGTACCAAGGCACCCCCACTTCCAGATGCCACGTGGAACGGCTCCATTCGGGAAGGGAGGAGAAGCAGTAGCAGTCAGGAGGCTTGTTGTCACGCCTTTCATGGATAGTCAACCTCTAAGGGTTTTGCGAGACCAGTCACTTTCATTACAATGGTGTAGTAACAGTGAGGCTGTGGACCATATTTTAGTTCTTGGTGACCACTGGTTGGGATAGAGAGAGACATATAGTATGATGTTTTAAGCTATGTGTAATACTTTATTGGAAATAAGATGCTACAAACCAGATTAGTAAACCCATTAATTAACCTTTAATCCTATAATAAATAGGTTTTCCTTTTATGAACACTAGATTCAGTTTTATTAAAATAATTAAAATTAAGCCAATATGATCTACAGAATGGAAAAGGTATTTTATCTCTTTTTTTAAAAAAAACATACTAAAGTAATTACTTGAAACATCCCTCCTATGGAACAAACGTGTTCTCATCTCTCTTACCTCTCACTCATTCTATGACATTTTTATTGGTTCCAGTTTAGCATCATGATCTTTCCATAATTCAATAGAATATTACGGCTATTCCTTCTGCACTTAAATAAGATACTTGATAAGGAGCAGGAAATACGTTAGGACCTTATAGGTTCTTTTTCCATTTATATCTAAGTGGCGGCAAGATCATAATCACAGGATCAGCAATTAACGTACACGAAATTCTATATTATTAACCTACTTGACAGAAATCCAGGAGGCCATGACTTGGAGTTACCATTATTATCCAGTACTGCACTTTTAAGACAGAGATCGTTTTATCTGAATAGGATAGGTAAAGGTATCCCCTTAACATTAAGTCTAGTTGTGTCCAGGGAGTGGTGCTCATCTCCATTTGTGAGCTGAAGAGCCTGCGTTGTCCATAGATCCCTCATAGGCCATGAGGCCAGCATGCCTACACGGAGCACCGTGACCTTCCTGCCTATTGATCTACTCACATTTCCATGTTTTCGAACTGCTAGGTTGGCAGAAGCTGGGGTTAACACCGGGAGCTCACCCTGCTCCCTGGATTCGAACCACCAATCTTTTGGTCAGCAAGTTCAGGAGCTCAGCGATTTAACCCACTGCGCCACCAGGAAGCCCATTCTGAATAGGATAAATATTTTTAAAATCTAATGCATATTTACTTTGATTCAAACCCCGCAACAATAAATATGATTTATCTCAAAGCAAGGCATTTAACAGAGCACAGCCCTAGAATTCTCTAAGATATTTTTGTTTTGGAGGAAACTGCTACACAAAATAAAATCATTCTCTAGGTTTGCTTTGTTTATAAAAGCAGGAACCCACAAAAACAAGAGATATGAGACTGGCTGAGGAGAGTTGTAAAGCGACAGTCTTCCATCATGACAGTGGCAAGACAAATTGCATCTAGTTTTGTTGTCACACTAGTTCAGGAACGAAAACTAGACGAGGTGTCCAAAGAACAAGTAGAATTCTGCCTTAAAGACAGTATTCCTCCTTCTGAAACAGTACTATGGCCTAGTTAAGTCAGAATTCCATTAAAGAGGTCAGAATTGTTTTAAATAAACTAATAGTAATCAACTTGAGTTGAACTTTTCAAGCCTTGATCAGATGGTTCAATAGTAGTCGTTTTTGCAAGAGTCACACACTGAACTCATTCACAGTTTCTGTTGATGGTCTTGAAGATTAAACAAGTCATTTTGCAGTTTGGGATCACCATGATTCGGAACTGAAAAAGAAAAAACATTTCAATGAAATTCTATTTTGGAAGTGTTGGAGTAACTCATAAAACGATCACAAAATGTCCACATAACAGATATCATGCCTGTATCTAGATCACAACACACAATCAGTGCTTTCAACTGTGGCCAAATCTTTTGAAACTTTCTTCAGTTTTTTGGTATACTGTTAAACGATTTCTAAGTTCACAGAGTTCCCTACTTTAGCAAGAAGAAAGGTATTTTCCAAAGGCACCAAGCAAATCCAAAGCAAGATAAATCATATTACAAAGTAGTTTTGATGCTGTTCTGAAACATCTGGGACAATGAGGACAATTCGGGAAGGATGACGTAGCAACTTACCAATTAAGTTATTTTGCTGGCCAACAAGAGCAGCCTGCTTATCAGTCTCAGGTTCTGCCTCATTCACATCTAAGTTGTAGTCCACTCTTTTGACATCCTGGTTTACTCTTTGGATTCCAAATTCACCTGCAAAGACATCATGCACAATGAATATCTTGATACATCTCTTGATACATTTGGAGGCCAGCCACTTATAACACTCTGGCATTTCAAACAATAATTTGAAATGCCAGCATGTTGAAATACCTGGAGTTTATTCTGCAATTAGTTTCAATAAATTGAGATAAAAATCCTATTAATATTTTTTTAAGCGGAAATATTCCTTGGTCCCTAAAGCATGTATACACTGATAAACTCCAGGAATCACTGAGGAATGTGGAAGAACAACAAAGGGAAGCTGGAAAACGCTGAGAGAGATGAGGAGTGTGTCAGCTCCCCCTGGTGGCCAGAAGTTTGCCTCTGTTCGTCTATATATGTCTAAATATGTCATATATGTTGTCTATATATGTTGAACTGCAGGGATTGTCTGCAAGTATGTGTACTGTAATCCGCTCTGAGTCCCCTTCGGGGTTAGAAGAGCAGAATATAAATAAAGTAAATAAATAAATAAACAAGCACCACTAAATGGAAAATAAATTCAAGACTGTGATTATTGTATGCAGTAATAGTAGTCATGTGCTTTCAGGCCAAAAGGCATACCGTGTTCAGGTCTGTTTTCATCTGACCCCTCATTTTGTTTACCAGAAAGTTACCCGAAAAGGGATAGGCGTTTTCTGTTTAATTCAGCAGAGATTCAGACCATTGGCTACAATGGGAAACTTTAATGGCTCAATCCTTAGCCATGAAACCTACCTCAATTGTAGACCCCATTTACAACTACAGGCCTGCCATGTTTCAAAATAATTCGCCAATCTACTGATTTTTTTTTTTAAAAAAAGACAAACCGCAAGAGAGGGTTCTGGGAATTGTAATCGGCGGTTATGTCCATTCTCAGCCAATCAGAGCATGGACATTACCAGGCTTTTTATTGGATGAAAGACACAGAAAGAGAAAAACACCTATCATGCTCCGAGAGGAACTTTCAATGGGTACGCTATGCTAGTGCCACTGGGAAAGCAAGTTCCTCTATGGAGAAGGTGGTAACTTTCCAAGAAGAAAAAAATGAGAGAAAAAGATGCCACAAAATCCCCCGCTTTAGGTATTTTGTGGACTTAACTCTTTCCAAAAAATATTGTCTCTCTGAATTCATTTCACTGGTCTTTTCATCTCTCTCTTCCCTTTTGTTTTTGGAAATTACATGAAAATGGCCATCCAAAAACTATGAATCTTTTCGTTAACAGTGATTCAGGCCCGATTCTAAGCAATAGCAGCCTAGCAGAAATGGTGAACCAGTATTTCCATAGTCCGTACTTGACGAATAATCTTTCTGTGTGGCAAAAGTCTGAAAAGGCAGTAAGGCTGGGCTGGATCGGGAAGCATCTGCTTGGTCATAGATGACAGTTTCTTTTGAAAACCATGCTAAAGATGAGTGATAGTTTAGCACAAGGTAGAGACAAAGACAAGTTGCTTTAGTCCTACAGAAATATTACTACTTATTGCTATTTATAATAATCCTGTGAGATTATGATAAAGAACAAGCATCCTGCACAGTCTCCATTTTATATTAGAATAAGCTGCTTTTGAGACTCTGAAAGAAGTTTCATGTGTTACAGATCCTATAGCAAAATGACTGAACATGCTTCTATATGGCAGCACCTTACAGGGAACGTGTAATGCAAGTAAACCTCTTAATGAGCCCAGTTGCTCATCTTCATTCTCACACTATGACTTTTCAAATTGGTGTAAAGTATTAGGTGGATATGTAATATCTAAGCCACAAGTTTCCCACTCTGCTCAGTGCTTCCCAGCCCATGCATCTTGAAAGACTTTCAATTATACACTCCATTATTTAAGAACACATTAGTATGCAAACCAAACATAGGACCACAAAATCACAGAATTGAAAGAGACCACAAGGGCCAGCCAGTCCAAACCGCTGCCATGTGGGAATACACAAAGCACCCCCAACAGATGGCCATCCAACCTCTGCTCTAAACCCTCCAGAGAAGAGAATCCACCAGGCTCCCAGGCTGTATATTGCACTTCCAAACAGCTTTTAGTGCCAGGAAGTTCTTCTTAATGTAGAGATAGATCCCCCCCTTGTAATTTGAACCCATAGGTCTGGGTCCTATTCTCCAGAGCACTGGAAACAAGGGGTGGCTATGCAGTTATACATGTATTTTTTAAAAAATAGAACTAATTACTTATTTTACATGCACGTTTTAATTTGTTTACATTGTTTTAATTTGCATTGTGTGATATTTGTTGTTAACCACCTTATTGAGAGAAAGGTGAAATAAAAATAAAGTAAGTAAATAAATCACAGGGAAAATAAATGTTTTGCAGTTTTCTCCCTTGTTGATAAGCACATGTTCACGTAGGAAAGGAAGTCTGTTCAACACTGAATGTCAGATCCAAAACATTTATGAATATCTGCATACCATTTTCATCACCATAATAGATGCTAAAGTAAACAGCTGTATTTCATATGTTCAACAATTATTCTAAACCCCCAATTCAGTAATGGACCCATAAAGAGTGAAGGAGACTTTGAACCAACCATCTTTACTGGGCTCCTGGTCATCCTGCTGCAGATCATCATTCAAGAGCTGCTCTCGTTCAATTTCTTCATCATCTGATTTGGTTTCAATGGTATTTTGATGAATCACGGTTTCTGGCTGCCTGTCATTATGTCTTTCAACTGCAGATTCTCCATTGACATCTCTTACATTCTCATATGGGTTTTGATGCATTCCTGGTTCAGGGCCAGCTCTTTACTACCTAAGCTGGGCTTTGAAGGTATTTGTGGATGATCTTGGTCAACAGGATGTACTTCTTTTCGTAAGCTCCTCTTTGGCAGCAGCAATATCATCATTAGCTCCTCCTGTGAGCCATCATAAAACCCACAAGTTAGAATTAATCTTAACCATGGTGGTAGCAAAAATCATTGTAATCATTGGTGTAAATGGGTGGTGTTCTGAAGCCTTTTAATGTTGACAATTTTAAGGGCCCCAACATGGAGCTAAGAGAACCCCATTTGAGGTCAGGACCCACAGTTTAAGAAGCCCTGCTCTAGACTAAACAGGCTTGTGTAGAACACAGAATAGTAAAGGAAATGTGACAAGACAGCTGAAAAGATTGTCTTACATATTCTACTCTACAGATGCAGAACAAGCTTCTAACCTAAAGAGGATGAATACATACAACTCTTGCAATCCCTCATCAGTACCTAGGTTGGAAAGGACAGATGGGATTATAAATCCAGCTACTTCTGGAGGACCACAGATTCGCTAGCACGGCTTACCCTCAAATTGTGTAAAACAATATGAGCATTCATTTATACATTATTCAGAAATAACATATTCTGAGGCAGAGACTGATCATGTTAGAAAATATATACATATACAGGCTACTAGATCAATGTAACTTTACACAAATTGTACTGATGCAATACAATTGACGCAACTAAACCCACCACACTTTGCACCACTAGATGATGACAAAGGTATCATCACAAAAAGGACCCAAGGGAAACTTATTTCAAAACTCAATACAGGAAACAACTGAAAGAGAATAGTTCCCACTAGCCCAGTGTTTCCCAACCTTTGGTTCTCCAGGTGTTTTGGATTTCAGCTCCCACAATTAGTAACAACTATTAAACTGGCTGGGATTTCTGTGAGTTGAAGTCAAAAACACCTGGAAGTCCCATAATTGGGAACCACTCCACAAGCCAATATGATTAAAAAGCATTGCACTGCCTCATCCATTATCCCCGCCATAGCTGTTACCATATACCTTTCACTAATTGCAGGAGCAGAAGGCTCACCCAATTCTCCTTCAGATCATGAAAACACCACATCAATATCTAGACAAAAATTACACTTCTAGTCTTGTTAATCGCAGGACCTGAGAGCTGTGAAGGAAATTAGTTGTGCACAAATTTCAACTTCCACATATGGAAAGCCTCCTTGTGTCAACAGAAAGTTTTTGAACTAGTGGAGGATCTTACTGGCAGAGAAGAAGTCAACTTCTGCAGGTACACCACTCCCTCGAGTGCCATCTCCATCCAGCCCTATGACATTGTATGAGAGCTGATGCTCACAGGAGAGAATCAGTAGGAATCAAGTTCCTCCTTCCTGTCTTTAAGGATGTTCCTTGACTGGAACTCACCCTGGTATTTACCCTCAGGTAGGAACAAAACCCAACAGACACAAATAGCTGGATTGTGTCAACTTCTGCGCAAGTCCCAATGTTATGTTAGGAAACATATTCATTCAAAATAAGGGATCTTAGTACAGGTACTGCATTGTAGAGATGCAGAATAACAAATTCAACAAGTACAACTATGTCTCATTACTCCTCAGAGTTGAAAAGGCCTCCCATTCTGGGAGTTCCTGGTGAATGCTGTTGTTCTTCAAGTGGATATAGAGACATAGCCAAATGTTTCCTCTGCTGTTTCTCCCTTTCCACTTTAAATGGCACGTGGGGGCAGTGGCTTGAAGAAACCTAAAATGTATCTATAGCGTTAAGCTGGATGCTGTAGCTAACCATGCCTGGCCTAAAGACAACTGAAAAGCATGGATTTTATATCAAATCAAGTTTAGGAACAAATAATTTAGTAATAATTAGATGTCAACATCTAATCATGCTACAACTTGATGAAAAATCTGGCTCATGCAACCTAGCTCCACATTCCCTCTTAATCGAAAACAAAATCACAAAGCACTTGTGAAGGACGAGCTGGCTAAGTGTCAGCTGTATAAGATCTCTCTGACCAGTGAGTCTATGAGTTCGAGCCTGCCTGGGCCGAGTGGGTGCTCGGCCTAAGCGAGGCCTGCCTGTTGACCTTTGCAGACCAAAAAGACAGTTCATTTGCTTCATAGGAGATAAAGGTACCACATTAAGTGGGGAGGCAAATTTTTGACTGATTTATGAAGCCATAAGAATTCCAGGAGTCACTGAAGATTGCGGAAGAACAAGGGACGCTGGAAAACGCTGAGAGAGATGAGGAGTGTGCCAGCTCCCCCTGGTGGCCAGAAGTTTGCTTCTGTTCGTCTATAAAGTATGTGGGGACTGTAATCTATTCTGAGTCCCCTTTGGGGTGAGAAGAGCGGATATAAGCAAAATAAGTAAATAAATAAATAAATTCTTACCTTTTTCTCTATGATCATCCAGTTCTGTCACATGTTTTACGGTGGGTGCTGGCTTTGATGCTTCTAATATCAAAGAATTCCCAGAACTGCGGTGTTTGTCTTCAGTTCGTTCCTTGCTTTGTTAAATCACGATGCTGAAACTCTGGCTGTCTAAACACTGGCACCTGGAAAATAACCAACAGGAACACCACATGCACAGGAATTATTAATACAAACAAATATCCTAAAATATTTATTTATTTATTCTTTTTAAAAATATCATCAAACAGTATAAAGTGATATGGCAGAACTAAGTACCACAATGAAATACAAGGACAGGTCTTTTGCATTACTAGTTATTGCTTGAAAATTAAGACTGCTTGTTGGAATTATGGACTGCATCAATATCTCTGGTTACAGTTATGCTGGACAGTCATGGTCAACGTGGTGGAAAGAAAACCACAGCCAAATACAGTGATAAATTCTTTTGAAAAAAATATTTACTTCCTGTACCTATAGTATACACAAGAGGAGCCCCCAGTGACGAGATTACAATCAACATTTTCCATTACAATCAACATTTTCCTTTCTTTTTCCAGTGAATAATCTGAATCTTCACTTTCCAAAAGGGTAAAACATCAGAGATCCCATAACAAATCTTTTGGACCTTCTGCTAAAACCAGAGAAGTTTCAGAATGTCAAATACATTGTTTACAAATTAGATAAAATTAGATTAGGGCCCCCTGGTGGTGCAGCGGGTGAAACCAATGAGCTGCCGAACTGAAAGGTTGGCAGTTCGAATCCGGGGAGCAAGGTGAGCTCCCGCAGCTAGGCCAAGCTTCTGCCAATCTAGCAGTTTGAAAACATGCAAATGTGAGTAGATCAATAAATACGCTCAGCGGAAGGTAATGGCACTCCATGCAGTCATGCCGCCACATGACCTTGGAGGTGTCTCAGAACAACGCCGGCTCTTTGGCTTAGAAATGGAGATGGACACCAACCCCCAGAGTCAGACACGACTGGACTTAATGTCAGGGGAAAACCTTTACCTTTACTTATATCACAAGAAGGTAAACATAGAAAGATAAAGAAGAATACACCAAACAGATTACCTTATTGCATCAGATAATAGTAATACTTACCCCCCTCCCCCAAATTGGGATGAGGGGATGAAACTTTTAGACAGGCTTTTAAAACCACATAACCATCTGTTTGAAGGTGCAGCTGTGCCCTCAAAGCATAGCTTGGAAGGAAAAGGCTGGGGGAGGGCGGGTTCCCTGAAGCAAGGCAAGGTTCTGTAGCCATAGATGGGAGAGCAGGCTGATGAGCTCACTTCCCCTCCCTGCCTGCCTGCCTGCCTACCCCCCTTCCCAGTCATGCTGGCAACCAGGGGCGGTCTAAGGTAATTTTAAATGGTAGGCAAACATTATTTTGGCGCCCCCCCCAAACATTATTTTGCCCTCCCCCCATATAAAACAAATATACAATTATAATATCACAATACCATTAGTAGTATTATATTGTATCAATGTATATACAATATATTATACCATACTCATACTATATTATATCATAATTATATTATACTACATTACAATATAATTATATTATAATATATTGACATGATAATATAATGTAACATTCTATTATATTATTATTATTATAAAATAATAAATAAAATTATTTATTTAAATAAAATTATCCTCTACTAAATATTTTCATTACTCCTATAAAACTCAAATAACCCAAAATAAAGTTAAATAAAATATTATATATTACTATTTTGTACAATACCACTATACTGCAATATTGTTTGTAATATTACATGTAATATAAATATATCATTGTTCTATTGTTATATTGTATTTGTATTATATTGTATGACAATATTAAGCAGAACTGTATAATAATCAACAAGAAATGCAATGTAAATGCATCAAAATCAGAATATATTACCTATCACCCGTCTCATAATTCATAGGAGTCTCCCATAAGTCCAAAATTAGGATCCCAATGTAAATGTAAATAGAAAAACAGCCAAAATGTTCAAATGAGGTCGAATACAGGCAGCACGGCCTGGGCAAAACTTGGGCCCTCCCTCCCTCTAGGTGTTTTGGACTCCAACTCCCACAACTCCTCATAGCCTCAGGCCCCTCAGGTCTAGACAGAAATAGAGCCGAAGAAATGAAGGAGGGAGAGAAGAGGTCAGAGACGAGGAGGAGGAAAGCCCTTCATTCATTCCTTTACTTACACTTCCTTCACTGATTCTTTCTCCTTCCCTGCAAACGCCTACGCGGGGCGGAGACAAGGGGAGGGAAGCACTCCTGCCTGCCCGATAGGGGAGTGCTTGCTTACAGGCTTCTGCGCAAGGGAGCTACTGGCATGCGCGGAGGTTTTCGCATGCAGTTGCTCCTGCGCCAACTTCAGCTCCAGAGCAACTGCGCCGCGTGAAAACCTCCGCGTGCCCAGAAGGGCCGGAGCGCACAAAAGCCGGGGTCAAAAGCAGGCAGCTGCAGCACTGTCTGAGGAACATCGGCAGGGCCAGGATGGCGCCCCATGCAGCCAGGATGGCGCCCGCTTCCCAGTTGGCGCCCTAGGCGGCCGCCTACTTGGCTTATCTTGTAGGACCGCCCCTGCTGGTAACATGACCTTGGAGTTCTCTATGGACAACACCGGCTCTTCAGCTTAGAAATGGAGATGAGCACCAACCCCCAGAATCGGACATGACAAGATTTAATGTCAAGGGGGAAACTCTGCCTTTACTTAAATTAGATAAAAGCTATGAATGATTGCATATTTCAACAAATTTCTCAGTTCTAGATTCCACTCTTAAGAACTTTACACGCAAGATACTAATGTTTTGTTTAATCCCAAACCGTTTTACATAATGTAAGAAAACCCACTTCTTCCAGTACACTTCTGCCGACTAGCCATAACAATTCCAGCCGAGGATAATAAAATAGATTGAAGAATTTTATGAAGCAAGTGTTCATTACTATTTGAAAGATAGATACTGTAGCAATGGTAGTTTGCTACCATTTGTAAATGCTGATCTGATTCACATAACTGCTAATGGACAGTAATGTACAGAGATATGAGCAAAGATAATTGTTTCATGGCACATTGCATATTAATACACTAGTTATCATACCAGTCAGTTTTCATGCGACAAATTCAAAGTACAAGTTATGACTTTGGAAAGCTGTAAAAAGCTCTTATGCTCACACTATTTGAAAGACTGTATCTCCCTATATAAGTCAGCCTGAGTTTTATGATCTTCAGGGGAAATCTTTCTCCCAGTCCCATTACTATCACAGGTGTATTTGGTGATGACCCAGGAGAAAGCCATCTTAGTGGATGCTCACAAGAACTGTGGAAAATCCCTCCCACAAGATATCTGAACAGCTACCGCACCTCATCTGGGCTTTTTGAAGGTTTATGGTGTGATTTTTACAATTTGCATTGTTTATGGTGATTACAATTTGCATATTGCATCCTGTAATATGTCACTTCCACCTTGGAAAAAAAAATATGCTTAATAACATTTAGCTTTTTAATAATACTCT
>JARBWK010001411.1:0-19279 GCA_030556195.1 Anolis apletophallus | reverse complement strand
AAAGGCAGTAAGCCTCACTGGCCCTGCTCCTGCTAACTTCCAACACTTCAAATGGAATCTTCTCTCATCTCTGGGCCTGGCTCTCCCTCTCTGGCTCTCTTGGTGTCGTCTTGCTCTCAGCTCAGCCTTGTGGTATCTCTGCTGCTCTCGCCTCTCTCCCGTGCGCATGCTCCGTGGTGGCCTGTCCTCATTGGCTGAACTGAGTGGAGCCCACCATAGGGCAGGGGGCAGGCCAGGAAGAAGGTGGGTGCTGGCCTGGCGGTGCAGCAAGGGCGCACCACTGCTGGGGCTGCTCTGCTGCCTGCCGTGCCTGTGAGTGAGTGCGAGGCGAGCAAGCACAAGCGCTGAGAAGCTGCTTATTGTGCGGTGGTGCTCACTGCTGGTCCGGCCTCGCCTCCTGCTGCCACCTGTACTGTCAATCGGGACAGAAGCTGAAAATATGGGACACAAAATTTAGAGCAAAAATACGGGACATCCAGGGGCGGTCTCACCTCTCCTGGGGGTAGGCGAGCCTTATCTCTGCGCCCCCATGGCTGCTGGGCCGCGGCAGCCTGGCGCTGGCGACGCCACCGCGCATGCGCAGGTGTGCGCATGGCGGCGCATGCGCGGGTGACATCACACGCAGCTGCGCGGTGACGTCACGCACACCTGGGCACGCGCGTGGTGACGCCACGCGCAGCTGCGCGAAAGGCACGCACACCTGCGCATGCGCAGTGACGTCCTGCGCTGCTGCATCACCGGGCGGCGGCGGGGAGCACTGGCTCCCGGGCAGGAGGCGCGGCGGAGCGGCCAGCGTGGCGGCGCCCCGCAGGCGGCGACGCCCTCCCAGGACCCGCCGTCGCCCCTGCCGCTTACATGGCGGAATGCCAAAGGCGGCACTGGGGACATCCCGTATAATACGGGACAGGTGGCAACCCTACTAATACTATACCCCAAACTATATCATAACCTCTGTATTGACTGGATCTTGATATTGAATCACAGTAATTAAAGGTTAATTGAGACAAATAGAGGCAAACGTCCCATTAATTTTTCAAGAATCGAAATTTGTCACAGTTATGCTTTATCTGAGTTACTAGCAAGACTGTAGTAACAAGCAACTTCTTATATTCCTGTCCTAGCAGCATTTTGAGGATAAAGCAGTATTAAATAGAGAGCAACACTACCAGGTTTGTTGATCTATTCCAGCAGTATAAATATAAAAGCTAGGAATTATTGTTTTGCACTAAGCACAGGCCAAAGGTTGTGCATTTGTGGCATTTTGTCACTATTCTAGTAAATAAGGTGCAGTGTTAGACTGTTTTAATACTGCCCCAAATTAAGAGTTATACCCTATATAAGCCGACCCAAATATAAGCTGAGGCATCCAATTTTACCACAAAAAACTGGGAAAACTGATTAACTTGAGTATAAGCCGAGGGTGGAAAATGCAGGGTAAATTTCAACATAAAAATAGATACCAATAAAATTACATTAATTGAGACATCAGGAAGTTAAATGTTTTTGAATATTTACATAAAACTGAAGTTTAAGATAAGACTCCTCAACTCTGATTGAACCATTATTCTAACATTCTTCAATGTAAATGTATCCTTCCAATAATAATAAAGGAAAATCATAAATGTTATTATAATAATAGAGTAAAATAAGGGAAACACAATATTAACAGCAATAATAGAGTAAAATAATAAATGTAATAATAGCAACAATAATAAAGTAAAATAATACAATAATAATAAATAGAGTAAAGTAATAAATGTAAAATAATAATAATAGAGTAAAATAAGATAAACATAATAATAACAGTAATAATAGAGTAAAATAATAAATGTAATAATAACAACATAATAATAGAGTAAAATAATAAATAAAATAATCATAATAGAGTAAAATAAGGGAAACATAATAGCAGTAATAATAGAGTAAAATAATAAATGTATTAATAACTACAATAATAAAGTAAAATAATAAATGTAAAATATAATAATAGAGTCAAATAAGGGAAGCATAATAATAACAGTAATAATAGAGTAAAATAATAAATGTAATAATAACATAATAATAATAAATAGAGTAAAATAATAAATGTAATAATAACAACATACTAATAAAAAGAGTAAAATAATAAAATAATAATAGAGTAAAATAAGGAAACATAATAGCAGTAATAATAGATTAAAATAATAAATGTATTAATAACAACAATAATAAAGTAAAATAATAAATATAATAATAATAATAAAGTAAAATAATAAATGTAAAATATAATAATAGAGTCAAATAAGGGAAGAAGAATAATAACATTAATAATAGAGTAAAATAATAAATGTAATAATAACAACATAATAATAAAAAAGTAAAATAATAAATAAAATAATAATAATAGAGTAAAATAAGGGAACCATAATAATAACAGTAATAATAGAGTAAAATAATAAATGTAATAATAACAATAATAAATAGAGTAAATAATAAATAAAATAATAATAATAGAGTAAAATAAGGAAACATAATAGCAGTAATAATAGAGTAAAATAATAAATGTATTAATAACAATAATAAAGTAAAATAATAAATGTAATAATAAAAAAGTAAAATAATAAATGTAAAATATAATAATAGAGTCAAATAAGGGAAGAAGAATAATAACAGTAATAACAGAGTAAAATAATAAATGTAATAATAACAACATAATAATAATAGAGTAAAATAATAAATGTAATAATAACAACATAATAAAAAAGTAAAATAATAAATAAAATAATAATAATAATAGAGTAAAATATGGGAACCATAATAATAACAGTAATAATAGAGTAAAATAATAAATGTAATAATAACAACAACAATAAAGTAAAATAATAAATGTAATAATAATAAATAGAGTAAAATAATAAATGTAAAATAATAATAATAACAATAACAGAGTAAAATAATAAATAACCTTGACTCGAGTATAAGGTGGACTTTTTCAACCTACGCAAAGGGATGGAAAACTAGGCTTATACTTGAGTATACACAGTATATTAAAGGCATCCGAATAGTGATGCCCTTACTGCTGTGATTGCGATGTGTTGCATTTTATTATAACTGTTATATAAAATTTGAAGCTGAATGCTTTGGAGAATTGTATCTAAGGTAGCATTCAAAGCCATAAAACCCTACAATGTCCAATTGAACTGCTACAATAGATAACAAAGTCAAAGTACATTACATATCATTTCTTTCCTGATTGCCTTGGTGGAGAGAACATAGGTCGGTGGAAGCATGTACATGCAAGTTTATCCCAGATCCAATATCTTGTAAGATATGTGTGTGTGTGTGTGTGTGTGTGTGTGTGTGTGTATATATATATATATATATATATATATATATATATATATATATATAACTTTAAATAGTTGGTCTTTTGTATTTTCCCTGTGTTCTTTTGCTACCTGATATTGCTGCAAGTACCCTATGGAAAAGTGAGATAGAACTACAGGAAAGGAGATGGCACCTGAACATTAGGAAGAACTTCCTAACTGTGAGAGTTGTTCAGCAGTGGAACCTCTGCCTTGGAGTGTGGTGGACGCTCCTGCTTTGGAGGCTTTTAAGCAGAGGCTGGATGGAACAAAAATAGTCTTGGATTTTGGAATCCCCTCTCCAAATTTGGAATGCCGATATTTGCATATACAAGATATATGCAGATGAGACTCGGGTATAAACATAAAATTTATTAATGTTTTATATACCTTGTAAAATATGTTTATGTGGGTAAAAAATAAGAATTTATTTAAAAATATATAATACTAGCTTGGGGACCCGGCGGTGCCTGGGTTATTTGAGGAAGGCATTGTGTGCCATAGTTCGTCATTGGTGTGGGCCACAGTGCTCTAAGGAAGTGAATTAAAGTACTGCAAGTCCCATCATCCATGGTCCATCCTTCCTCAAACTGCACCAGGATGTAGGGTGCATCTTGGGGGGTCTGTGTGCCAAGTTTGGTCTTGTTTTGTCATTGTTGGGGGCCTAGTCAGGAAAATCAAGTTGAGGAAGCCTTGTTGTCAATTTTGGGCCTGGTCTGTGATTTATAGGGGCTGCAGTGTTGTTTGGGAAGTGAATGAGGTGAAGGTACTGCAAATCCCATCATTCGTGGCCCATTCTGCCCTAAATCACACCAGGTTGTGAAGTGGGCCATTGGTCCCTTGTTTGCCATGTTTGGTCCTGATCCGTCATTGCTGTGGGCCGCAGTGGCTGACTGCCTGAGGCCTTTTGCTTTCCCTCTGAGTCACCTTAGAAGTGTATTGGGTGAAGGTACTGAACATTCCATTTCCAACAGAAAAAACTGTCAACTGGCTAACTTCAACTCCAGCCACTTATGCCTGCCTGAGGCCCTTCCCTTTCCTCTCTGTGCTGTGTTGGAATGTTGGGTGGCTGGCCAGTCAGAGCCATTTATGCAAATAATCCCGGAGTGGCAGCCAATCGAAACGCTGCCACATATTACTCCCACCGCTCGGCCGCAAACACGGACTTTTATTATATACATAGATATATTGAACGCTTATAACTGTTATTTGTTTTAGGACACTCACATTTAGCTTGATTGAGATTTGCAAGCAACATTGAAACAGCCATGGCTTCTGTTCCAGAGGACGGGAAAGTTCAAACCGCCCCAGCAGAACAAAAGAGCCAGGTTTGTATGTTTTATTTTGACTCAGGAGAGGTTTGCTCTTTACACTGAAGCGGAGAATGATCTTGGGATGCGTAACATGTTCATCATCTGTTCAGCACATGTTTTGGAAGTCCACCGAGTGATCTTTTTCAGATGGTCCCCGAAGTAGTTTTGGTTAATTAATAATTTACCAAATAATATACTTTCATGCCCCCACCCCCTTTTTTTTTTTTACAGAAATATGTTTTGTAAAAACCTCTAAAATCAGGACAGTAAATAAAGAACAACACTCAGAAAACAATCAGGGCCTGCTTACACCTCCCAACAAAGGATCCCCAGGCCAGTGTTTCCCACCCTTTTTAGAGCCGCGGCACACTTTTAACATTAAAAAATCCGGGGCACACCACCAACCAAAATGACACAAAATGACACTGTAACACAGTAAAGAACGGCTGGGGATGGTGACCTGCTGGGAGAAGCTGCTGGGAGTGCCGAAGCCGGGAGGAGCCAGGCCACGCCATGCCCCGCCCCTCTCCCGGCTTCAGCGCCCCACAGCTTCGCCAGCCTTGAGGGGGCAGTGCCAAGCCAGCATTGTGCTGGCTCTGCCACCGCTGGCTTGACACTGCCCCTCAAGGCTGGCGAAGCTGTGGGAGCGCTGAAGCTGGGGAGGGGCGGGCCAGGCCCCGCCATGCCCTGCCCCTCCCCCTGGCTTCAGTTCTCCCACAGCTTCGCCGGCTTTGAGGGGGCAGTGCCAAGCCAGCATTATGCTGGCTCTGCCACCGCTGGCTTGGCACTGCCCCCTCAAGGCTGGCAAAGCTGTGGGAGTGCTGAAGCCAGGGGGAGGGGGCGGAGCCAGGCTGCGTCATGCCCCCCCCTCCACGGCCGAAGGAGGCGGCGCCCCGGTCCCTTCTTCTTTTACTTCGCCGCCGCCCGGCCCTTCGTCCTCCTCTCCCAAGCAGCAGGAGTTCGGCAGGAGGAGGGGGGAGGAGGGGGCAGAGAGCTTTTTCGCGGCACACCTGATGATAGCTCACGGCACACTAGTGTGCCATGGCACGCTGGTTGAGAAACACTGCCCCAGGCAGCAACCAGCCAGGCTTTGAAGCTGCAAGACTATTCAATGCTAATCAAGCTGACCAGTTGCAACATTCACACTTTCCCCCAACATACAAGATTCTTCCTCCCACCCTGGACATTCCACTGATATGTAAACCCCACTCGCCTAGTTTCCAACAGACCTCACATTCTATGAGGATCCCTGCCATAGATGTGGGAGAAACGTCAGGAGAGAATGCTTCTGGAACATGGCCTTACAGCCTGGAAAACTCCCAGCAGCTCAGTGATTCTGGCCAAGAGCGCCTTCGACAACACATATGTTTTGTAATATTCTCCCTTCTCTTTGGTTGTCATCTGTTATTGCGAATGCCTCCTTTCCGTCAGATGTCAACAAAACAGTTTATAAACTTCATAATTGGGCCTTTGCACAATTAAAACTTGTGCGCCAGCTGCGACTGTACCTCGTGAAGTCAGATCTGGCCACGGTGGTCCACACCTTGGTCACCTCCAGATTGGATTACTGCAATGCACTCTACGTGGGGCTGCCCTTGAAGACGGCTCGGAAGTTTCAATTGGTCCAACGGGCGGCAGCCAGATTACTAACTGGAGCATCTTACAGGGAGCAGTCAAATCCCCTGTTTAAGGAGCTCAATTGGCTGCCGTTCATCTTCCGGTCCCAATTCAAGGTGCAGGTTCTTACCTACAAAGCCCTAAACCAGTGGTTCTCAACCTTCCTAATGCGGTGACCCCTTAATACAGTTCCTCATGTTGTGGTGACCCCCAACCATAAAATAATTTTCATTGCTACTTCATAACTAAATTTTGCCACAGTTATGAATAGTAATGTAAATATCTGATATGCCAGATGTATTTTCACTCACTGGACCAAATTTGGCACAAATACCCTATGTACCCACATTTGAATATTGGTGGGGAGGGGGTTGATTATGTTTTTGGGAGTTGTAGTTGCTGGGATTTATAGTTCACGTACAATCAAAGAGCATTCTGAATTTCACCAATGATGGAATTGAACCAAATTTGGCACGCAGAACTCCCATGACCAATAGAAAATGCTGGAAGAGTTTGACGGGCATTGACCTTGAGTTTTGGAGTTGTAGTTCTCCTAAATCCTGAGAGCACTGTGAACTCAAACAATGATGGATTTAGACCAAACTTGGCAATATGCCCAAATATGAACACTGGTACAGTTTGGAAAAAGAGACTTGATATTTGGGAGTTGTAGTTGCTGGGATTTATGGTTCACCTACAATCAAAGAGCACTCTGAACCCCACCAATGATAAAATTGGGCCAAATTTCTCACACAGAACCCCCATGAACAGCAGAAAATACTGTCTTTTCCGATGGTCTTTGGCGACCCCTCTGACAACCCCTCACGACCCCCCCAGGGGTCCCGACCCCCAGGTTGAGAAACACTGCCCTAAACGATTTGGGACCCGCTTAACTGCGTAAGCAAGAGGCCCGGAGCAGGCCACAAGACGCCTGGTGAGCCCTGCCAGATCCGAGGCAAGTGGCTGAGAGGGCTGCGGGAAAACCGCGTGGAGGGCCCTACCGGGCTCAGGGCCATTGGCGAGGGGGGGCAGCCCCCCAAGCCCTCCCTGCACAGGAACAAAGGTGACCTGGGAACAAAGGCCACAACAAGGCTGCAGAGGAATGCAGGGAGACATGGAAGGGGGAAGTCCCTTCCATGGGAGCACGCAGGGCGGCAGCCCAGCTGGGCATTAGGCCTGCAAGCCCAGCGCCCTTCCCGTTGCTCCTCTTGCTGCTGCTCCTCCTCCTCCACAAACTGAAGCACACCAGAAGTCTCATTAAAAGTGAGTATTATAACAGGGCTGTCCAACTTCTTCTGACCCAAGGGCCAGAATTCTGGTCACTGATCACCTGGGCCACTCTGCCCCCGGCCACACCCCCACCCCTCCTCCTCCGGTTTCGCCCACTTCTGTTTCGCCGGGAAAGGAGGAGGAGGAGTCTCCTCCTCCCTGGCCGGCCCCTCGCTCCCTCCGCCCCTTCCCGGCGCCCCGCACGCAGCGGTGCCGGGAAAGGAGGAGGAGGAATCTCCTCCTCCTTGGCTGGCCCCCCTCACTCCCTCCCGCCTTCCTAGCGCCCGTGATCGCGGGGCGTGCCGGGAAGAAGGAGGAGGAGTCGCCCCTCCCTCCCTGGCCGGCCCCCTCGCTCCCTCCCGCCCTTCCCGGCGCCCGCAATCGCAGCGGTGCCGGGAAAGGAGGAGGAGGAATCTCCTCCTCCTTGGCTGGCCCCCTCGCTCCCTCCCGCCCTTCCCAGCGCCCGTGATCGCGGCGGTGCCGGGAAGAAGGAGGAGGAGTCGCCTCCTCCCTCCCTGGCCGGCCCCCTCGCTCCTCCCGCCCTTCCTGGCGCCCGCAACGCAGCGGTGCTGGAAAGGAGGAGGAGGAATCTCCTCCTCCTTGGCTGGTCCCCTCGCTCCCTCCCGCCCTTCCCAGCGCCCGTGCTCGCGGCGGTGCCGGGAAGAAGGAGGAGGAGTCGCCTCCTCCCTGGCCGGCCCCCTCGCTCCCTCCCGCCCTTCCCGGCGCCCGCAATCGCAGCGGTGCCGGGAAAGGAGGAGGAGGAATCTCCTCCTCCTTGGCTGGCCCCCTCGCTCCCTCCCGCTCTTCCCAGCGCCCGCGATCGCGATGGTGCCGGGAAGAAGGAGGAGGAGTCGCCTCCTCCCTGGCCGGCCCCCTCGCTCCCTCCCGCCCTTCCAGGCGCCCGCAATCGCAGCGGTGCCGGGAAAGGAGGAGGAGGAAGCTCCTCCTCCGTGGCTGGCCCCTCCCCCTCTCCCCCCTTCCCAGCGCCCGCGATCACGGTGGTGCCGGGAAGAAGGAGGAGGAGTCTCCTCCTCCCTGGCCGGCCCCCTCGCTCCCTCCCGCCCTTCCCGGCGCCCACGATCGTGGCGGCGCCGGGAAAGGAGGAGGAGTAGGAGTCTCCTCCTCCCTGGCCCGCCCCCTAACAACATTATTTTAAAAAATATATTCAGTCTTAAAATATATTATATGGCTCTAGGACGAATAGGAATTGAGCCCACGGGATGGCTCCGAGCCTCGGAACAAACTGCAGCGGAGGTTTGCAGCCGTCGCCACCCCCATCTCTCCTTCCCGGAGGGGTTCAGTCCCCTTAGGAGTGCCTCCCCCCCCCCGCGCGTCCCTTCAGCTTCCCTGTTGACGCCTTGGGGCTAGATCGGGAAGGAACCAAGCTGGGCTGTGGAGCTGCGCGTCCCGGCCTCTGCTCTGCTCTGCCGCGGACCAGGAGAGGCCAGGAGGTGAGGGTGGCTCCCCTTCCCCAGTGTGGAGGGGCTAGAGGGCAGAACGCCTTGCCTCGAGCCTCCGGGAGTGGGGTTGGACGGGGGGCAGCTCCCGCGGACTCCTTCTCCCTCTCCTCCTTGCTGCTGGAGAGGAGGAGGGCAGAAGAGTGCCCAGGAGCCAGGAAGTAGGAGGAGCCGTAGCCCAGCCAGGTAGCCCTTGGCACGCAGAGGGAGGGAAGGAAGGAAGGGAAGGAGAGAAAGAGAGAGGAGGGAGGGAGGAAAGTTCTGGACGCCAAGGGCTCTCCCTGACTGCAGCCAGGCTGACTGGCATTGCTGCTTCGGCCAGGAAAGCCTTATTTACGCTGCCTGAAGTTTCCTGCTAGGCTCTCTCTCTCTCTCTCTCTCTCTCTCTCTCTCTCTCTCTCTCTCTCTCTCTCTCCACTGTAATTTCCCATGGCATACCTGATGTTCGCTCATGGAACACTAGTTGGGAAACACTGATCTATAGAATAGAGCCCCCGGTGGCGCTGCGAGTTAAACTGCTGAGCTGTTGAAATTGCTGACCAAAAGGTCGGCAGTTCAAATCCAGGGAGATGTGTGAGCTCCCGCTCTTAGCCCCAGCTTCTGCCAAACTAGCAGTTCAAAAAAATTGCAAATGTGAGTAAATCAATAGGTACCGCTCCAGCAGGAAGGTAACAGCGCTCCGTGCTGTCGTGCCGACCACATGACCTTGGAGGCGTCTACGGACAACACCGGCTCTTCGGCTTAGAAATGGAGATGAGCACCACCCGCCAGAGTCGGACACAAATAGACTTAAAGTCAAGTGGAAACCTTTACCTTTTATAGAATAGATGTGTCAGACTCTAGCATTCTCAGTGCCATGGCAGAATATTTTGAAATTTTCTATTTTGTTTGCAAAGTGAAAATGGTTCTGTGTTTTGTTGAAAAAAAAAAAGTTTAAAAACCACTTCTAAAGCATCGGGAAAGAATGTAAGGATTGAAAAATAAATAAGGAAATCATAGATGCGAGTGCAGGGAGGGCATATAAGATAAATAGTAAATCATTGAGGCTAGTGTAGGAGGGCAAAGAAAAGAGCTTTAAACAGTATTCTGTTTATAATTCACCATTTTTATCAACCCCCCCCCCCTTGTTTTTCAATCTCAGGGTCCATGGCCTTGTCCAATTACAAATATTCATCCTGAAGAATTTGCAAAGATCCGTCATCAGTGTAAAGAAGAAAGTTTTTGGTACAGAGGTACAGTCTTTTGTTCTTAATGCAATGAAATATATAACTGACCTTCCATTTGTTTCTTTTCCTTGTAACATTTGCTTCATTTTAGTAGTCTGCTTGGCCTTGAATACTGGTACAAAGAACCTACTTTATGAAGATTTTAGTTAGAGGGGACCAACATTGAATTCAGGGCTCATCCTGACTGATGAGCTGAACAGATTCGTGTTGTCCCGTTTCATTCGGATTCTTGACATTGTTTCTCACTCCCACATTCAACTGTTCCTCTGATTTGAAGTAGTTTCTCTGTGTAGGTCAGTGTTCCCCAACCTTTTTTGAGCCGTGGCACACTTTTGACATTAAAAAAAATCCGGGGGCACACCACCAACCAAAATGACACAAAATGACACTCTAACACAGTAAAGAACGGCTGGGGGATGGTGGCCTGCTGGGAGCAGCTGCTGGGAGTGCTGAAGCCGGGTGGAGGGGGTGGAGCCAGGCCACACCATGCCCTGCCCTCTCCCCTTGGCTTCAGCTCTCCCAGCAGCTGCTCCAGCCTTGAGAGGGCGGTGCCAAGCCAGCGGTGGCAGAGCCAGCACAATGTTGGCTTGGCACTGCCCCTCAAGGCTGGAGCAGCTGCTGGGAGTGCTGAAGCCGGGTGGAGGGGTGGAGCCAGGCCACACCATGCCCTGCCCTCTCCCTTGGCTTCAGCTCTCCCAGCAGCTGCTCCAGCCTTGAGAGGGCGGTGCCAAGCCAGCGGTGGCAGAGCCAGCACAATGTTGGCTTGGCACTGCCCCCTCAGGGCTGGAGCAGCTGCTGGGAGTGCCGAAGCCGGGTGGAGGGGGTGGAGCCAGGCCACACCATGCCCTGCCCTCTCCCCTTGGCTTCAGCTCTCCCAGCAGCTGCTCCAGCCTTGAGAGGGCGGTGCCAAGCCAGCGGTGGCAGAGCCAGCACAATGTTGGCTTGGCACTGCCCCTCAGGGCTGGAGCAGCTGCTGGGAGTGCCGAATCCGGGTGGAGGGGGTGGAGCCAGGCCACACCATGCCCTGCCCTCTCCCCTTGGCTTCAGCTCTCCCAGCAGCTGCTCCAGCCTTGAGGGGGCAGTGCCAAGCCAGCGGTGGCAGAGCCAGCACAATGTTGGCTTGGCACTGCCCCCTCAAGGCTGGAGCAGCTGCTGGGAGTGCCAAAGCCAGGGGGAGGGGGTGGAGCCAGGCCGTGCCATGCCCCGCCCCCTCCCCCCAGCTTCAGCTCTCCCACAGAGGAGGAGCATTAGCGGTGGACGGACTTCAGTGGGCGGGGCTCCTCCTCCATGCAGCTTCAGCTAGTGAGGGGCGAGAGTCATGGCGGGAGTCATGGCGGATTGGAGGCTGGCTGGGGAAATCGCCAAAGGAGACGGTGCCCCGGCCCCTTTTTCTTTGCCACCGCCCGGCCCTTCCTCCCCCTCCCTAAGCAGCAGGAGTTCGACAGGAGGGGGGGAAGGAAGGGGGGCAGAGAGCTTTTCTCACGGCACAGCAAGAGGTCCGTCACGGCACACTAGTGTGCCACGGCACACTGGTTGGGAAACACTGGTGTAGGTAACACAGGACATCTTTCTTAGAATCTTAACAGTCCATAATCTAAAGCTGTCTTTCCCAAAGTGGTGCTACCACCCCCTGGTGGGCAGTGGAGCGATCCAAGGGGGCAGTGGGGAGCCCCACGGACAAGCTCCATGGCCATGGCTCCCCCCTCCACTGAGGAAACCTCGCACGGAACGAGGGAGGAGGAGGGAAAGTCAAGCCTTCCTCGGCCGTGGCGTCAGAGGCGGAGGGAGCCCCAGCGGCAGGCTTTTCTGTGGCCTTACTCCTTCCTTGTTCCATGCGCGGCCACGGGAGTGGGGGCAGCGGCGAGAGGAGGCAGAAAAGCTACGCATGGGGGAGAGGAGATGGAAAGGCACACTCCTCTTCCCTTGCTCTCTCGCTCCCTGCATGCGCCTTCCTTGGTGGCGAAGGTAGAAAAGGCACATGAGGGAGAAGAGAAAGGTACATGCCTTTCCCTCCTCCCATGTGTGCCTTTACCACTGCTGCTGTCGAGGGAGGCGCGCAAGGGGCGAGAGAGCAAGGGGAGAAGAGTGCGTCTTTCCCTCCCCCCTCGCCCCATGCATGGATTTCTGCCGCCTCCCGCCGCTGCCCCCGCAGCTGCACATGGGACAAGGGTGGACAGTAAGGCCGCGGAAAAGCCTGCCGCTGGGGCTCCCTCCTCCTCTGTCGCTGCCACTGAGGAAAGCTCACGCACCGCAAAGGGGGGGGGAGGGAAAGACAGAAGGGACTAGATGACTCTTGGAGTCTCTTACAACCTTCTTCATTAGTGTTGTTGTTTTTATTACTACTACTATTATTGAGACTATTATTGAGACTGGGTGACCATCTGTCAGGGGTACTTTAATTGTACTTCATGGGGGAAGAAAGTGAAGGTAGAAGGGTGTTGGACTACCGTAGATGGTCCCTTCCAACACTATTTCTATTATTATATTTAATTTATTTCTAGGGGGCGCTGAGTAAAAAAAATTCTGGAAAGGGGGTGGTAGGCCAAAAAAGTTTGGGAACCACTGATCTAAAGCATCTCTCCGGTCTGCTAGTTGAATATAGTCTCTGTCTCTAAAGCATTCTGTTTCTGCTGACTTCTAAAAGCATACTGTTTCTACTGCTGTCTAAACTGTACTGTTTCTACTGGCATCTGAAAGCATAGTGTTTCTAAAATGGAGTCTGAGCCCTGAACAAGGCCCAGATCTGGTCACATGGTCTGCAGTCCCTCCCACAACATAGAGTTAATTTATTTATTTATTTATTTCCGGCATTTTACCCCGCTCTTCTCAACTCCCGAGGGGGGGACTCAGAGCGGCTTCCAAAAAGGCACAATTCGATGCCAACACAGTAAAACACATAAAACACAGTATAAAACCCCCCAAAACATTACACATTAAAATACAATTACATCAACATATCATACACATTCATTTAAGTTTTAAAAAAATGCTGCCTTGTGCTAGTGTGCAAACGCCTGGTCCCATAGCCAGGCTTTTACTTTTTTCCTGAATGTCAGGAGGGATGGAATTGATCGTATGTCACTAGGAAGCGCATTCCACAGATGGGGAGCCACCACCGAGAAGGCCGTCTCCCTCGTCCCTACCAGCCGCATTTGAGAAGTCGGTGGGAGCGAGAGCAGGGCCTCCCAGATGATCTTAAATTACGAGGTGGGATGTAGCGGCAGATGCGTTCGGACAAGTATGATGGGCCAGAACCGTATAGAGCTTTAAAGGTCAAGACCAGCACTTTGAATTGAGTTAAGGAAAACTGCATACCAATACACACATGTGTAATACAGTAAGCAACCTGAAATATATACAAAACAAATAACTTGTATAGAAGGCTTGTAGAAGGTTGCAATTTCCAACAAAAGGGAGTTGGTTCTTCCAAGCTGTTGCAACCTAGACCTGGAGGATCCCTCAGTAAACCACCACAAAGCAGCCGTGATTAAATGCTTTATTTAGAATAAGTGGGAAGAAGGAAAGAGATAAAAATATAGTCCATTGATGCACCCAGCATCCGAGTATTGCAAGGCAATAGTTCCAGCAAAGTTCAAAGATCCAGCAAATGAAGGATTAGTCTTGAAACCCCAATGGGCTAAAATCCGGGATAAGTCCTTGGCAAACAACGGCCTGGCTGGATACTTGAGTACGAAGACATGGAGGCTCGGCGGCCTAGTCCTGGACTTGAGTTCCGTGGAGCTTGGCAATGATAGCTGAACGTTGGCGCGAGATTCCGAGTGCCAACGGGACCCAACTTAAATAGGTCTCTCATTGTTTTGGCCTCTGAGACGCTGACTGCGTCGTAACTCTTTCCCATGAACAGGCCCGGATTACGGTCTTCGGCCGCCCGAGGTATTAAATAAAATACTTATAGATAAAATACATTAAAGCCAAATCGTCAGATAAAATCAACTTCAACTCAATCCAAGATATGTGGCCATTAACTTTTATCCAAAAACAATCTCGGTCTTTATTCTGGGAATGCTTCCTTCCAAAGCCAGGATTTTACTAGCCTCCCGAAGGACAGGAGGGAGAGAGCAGATCTGATCTCGCTCGGGAGAGAGTTCCATAGCTGAGGGGCCACCACAGAGAAGGCCCTCTCTCTCGTTCCCACGAAACGCGCTTGCGAAGGTGGCGGGACCAAGAGCAGGGCCTCTCTGGAAGAACTTAGCATCCTTGATGGCTCGTAGGGGAGAACACGTTCGGACAGGTAAACTCCAAAGAAGTGCGTCAACGAATTAATGACATTGCGGCCCAACCCGATATAGACTCTTTGGGTTCTACCGTTTCCCTGAGATGGTTGAGTGGTTTTAAGAAATCCTTCCAATTAACCACTTACTTACAACAAGGAAGGTTACACCACCTAAGGAAAATTTTCACTAGAGCCAGGTTTGAGCAATTAGATTCAATGGTGAGATATGGGAGGTTCAAGAAAATTCCCTATGAAGAGCGTATCTGTATTTGTGGTGCCCCTGAGATCGAAGATTTAACTCATCTTCTGCTCTATTGCAAAATCTATCAAATAGAGAGAAAACAACTGCTAGAGATATTTCTTGTGGGAAAAAATCATTGGGATCCTCTAGCAAAAGTCTCACTTCTGCTGGCCCTTCAGAGGAATGCAAAGGCAAATTCCTTCTAAACAAATTTAGCCAAGAATGCCCCATGATAACTTAATTTTAGGATTGCCATGAATCAGGAACAACAGGAAAGCACACAACAGCAAAGAGTGCTTCACAGGTGTTGGCCAAAATTGGAATTTCAGGATGTTCTGCAAAGATGCGGCCTGGGGACCAGAAGGAGTTCCACAAATAATGGCAGCTGTACAAGTAAAAGTCCTCACATCGTCATAGTGGCAAGTAGGATTAAAAGTAAAGGTTTCCCCTGACATTAAGTCTTGTTGAGTCTGATTCGGGGGGGGGGGTGGGTTGCTCATCTCCATTTCTAAGCCGACGAGTTGGCGTTATCCGTAGATGTCTCCAAGGTCTTGTGGCCAGCAGGACGGCCTGGAGCACTGTTACCTTCTTGCCGAAGCGGTAACTATTGATCTACTTACATTTGTGTCTTTTCAAACTGCTAGGTTGGCAGAAGCTGGGCCTAACAGTGGGAGTTCGCTCTACTTCCCAGATTCGAACCGCCAACCTTTCAGTCAGCAAGTTGAGCAGCTCAGCGGTTTAACCCGCTGCACCACCAGGGGGCACTGTAAAATGTGTTTGATGATGATGATGATAATAATAATAGAGTAATAGCTTCCTACTGGAAAAGGGAGAATATTTCGGCCTGAGTTTGAACTAGATGGGAATCCCTGGAGATCCATATTTAATTGTTGTGACTGAATTTAGCCATATAATCCAGATTAAACTGTAAATAATAAATAAATAAGGTATGGGAATGTAACTTGCTCAAGTCCATCCAGTAGGTTTTCTACAAGTCCCTGCCATATAATCCAGATTATCAAAGCAGATCATCCAGTGATCTGCTTTGAAGTGGATTATTTGAGTCTACACGGCTATATAATCCACTTCAAAGCAGATAATCTGGATTTTATATTGCAGTGTAGGAGGGACCTCAGTCCCCTTTTATCATAGTCTCACTTTTCATCCAAGAGTTCAGAATGGTTGTGGGAAGCAAGGATACTGAATTGATTTAAGAACATTGGGGCTTTTCAAGGGTGGAGTGCATTCAAAATATTGAAAAGGCTATAATTATTTGATCTTTTATTGTTTGCAGCTCTTCCTCTGTCTTTGGGAAGTATGCTTGTTGTTCAAGGACTGGTTGGCCAAGGTAAATCCTTTTTTCTTCATTTTTTAAAAGTTAAAAACATGAACAAAAACTTTGTCGAATAATCACTAATGTACTACTATATTGTGACAAAAGGAGTGGGCAGTTCATTCTAACTGAACCTTAAATTCTTAGTGCCAGCCACAATAGACCGAATTGGCGAACTCTTATTGATTCAGTGTAACTACTAGGCTTGGGCAATCGTGGTTCTAAATGGTTCTAAAGTACTTATAAAACTAAAATTCTGGTGGTGAAAACTAGGTGGCGCTGGTGCTATGCCACCACTGGCTTGGCACTGCCATCATCAAGCCTGGAGAAGCTGCTGGTAGAGCACAAGCCAGAGGGGGCGGAGCTAGGCCATGCCAAGCCCCTCCCTCTGGCTTTGGAGCTCCCAGCAGCTTCTCCAGGCTTGAGGATGGCAGTGCCAAGCCAGTGATGGCATAGCTAGCACAAGGCTTGCTTAACACTGCTATCCTCAAGCCTGGAGAAGCTGCTGGTAGAGCGGAAGCCAGCGGGGGCAGAGCCAGGCCGTGCCACGCCCCGCCCCCTCCCCTCCGGCTTTGGAGCTCCCAGCAGCTTCTCCAGGCTTAGGGATGGCAGTGCCAAGCCAGTGGTGGCATAGCTAGCACAAGGCTGGCTTGACACTGCCATCCTCAAGCCTGGAGAAGCTGCTGGTAGAGCAGAAGCCAGAGGGGGGCGGAGCCAGGCTGCGCCAAGCCCCTCCCCCTCCCCTCTGGCTTTGGAGCTCCCAGCAGCTTCTCCAGGCTTGAGGATGACAGTGCCAAGCCAGTGGTGGTATAGCTAGCACAAGGCTAGCTTGACACTGCCATCCTCAAGCCTGGAGAAGCTGCTGGTAGAGCGGAAGGCAGAGGGGGGAGGAGCCAGGCTGCACCAAGCCCCTCCCCTCCCGCTTTGGAGCTCCCAGCAGCTTCTCCAGGCTTGAGGATGGCAATGCCAAGCCAGTGGTGGCATAGCTAGCACAAGGCTTGTTTGACACTGCCATCCTCAAGCCTGGAGAAGCTGCTGGTAAAGCAGCAGAAGCCAGAGGGGGCGGGAGCCAGGCCGCACCATGCCCCGCCCCTCCCCTCTGGCTTTGAGCTCCCAGCAGCCTCTCCAGGCTTGAGGATGGCAGTGCCAAGCCAGTGGTGGCCTAGCTTTCACAAGGCCGGCTTGGCCCTGCCCTTCCTCAAGGCTGAAGCAGCTGCTGGGAGTGCCGAAGCCGGGGGAGGGGGCGGGGCTTGGTGCGGCCTGGCTCTGCCCCTCTCTGAGAAGTGCCCCATCCAGCTGCGATCGACCTCCTTCGGTCCCGGGATCGACTGGTTGATCGCGATCGACTTCCTGGGCAGCCCTGCTATAGTACCTTTCTATACCACCCACACTATATTTTTCTAACTTCAAGCAAAACCATATTTTGACCTGGAACACCATGCTTAAATTCCAACAACACCTCTGGGCCTCACATCTCTTTGCTAATTGGTGACTTTTTTTAATTGAGAAAGATGACGATCTAACTGTAAATTAGGGAAAACTGTTCACATTGATAACGGTTAGTATTTTTGATTACTGGCTTAAAAGTCTGTCGCTCTGTCAATGAAAAGCAAGGATCCTTCTGTTAAGAATCTTTCTATTCAAGAAGGAAGCCTTCGAAATACATTCATTTCACATAGGTAAACAAGCCATTGCTACCCTGTGAAGAGTGGAGTGTCATACTTACAATTGGGAAAAATAGGAGAAGCACTTTGTACACTTGATAATAATATTATTCTCTTGCTACATGATCAAATGATGGAATACATGACTTTTCGTAATGACTGCATCTTATTCTAGGTGTCCTAAAACCAAATCCTAAACTTGGACCTCTACCTAAAATGGCACGTAAGTCCAAAGCCTGTTTCTAAAGCTAAGAGGGAAAAAAAGATGTCAGGTTTGGAAATGCCAGTGGATGTAGATGTGTATTATTGAATGTAACATTACTAGAATGCTATCCCTGGGGCATTTACAGGTAAGGAAGGGGAGCTTATTGTGCAAAATACTGAAGCCAAAAAGGGGTACTGGTAGCGAAGGAAATCCTAAGGTTCCTTAGGCTAGAAACTTAACCAATAAACTTTACAAAAGTCTTAAGAGTGTTCTCGTTCTCTCTCTCTCTCTCTCTCTCTCTCTCTCTCTCTCTCTCTCTATATATATATATATATATATATATATATAAATGTGCAATACAATGTCGCAAACAATCATAAACAGTCATACAAACAGGGCTGGGAATAACCCGGTATAAACGTGAATGGGAATAACCCGGTATAGCAGGGGATGGGAATAATCCAGTATATAGGGGATTTCCTATAAACACAGAAAAATCCTCAGGTTGAGGTCAATGCATAATATTTTGAATAAACAAATATGTGGAAGGACAACTAAGTCAAAACACACTGGAACTATTGAAAGATATCAAAAGTTATAATCTTATGAACATTAATATCATATCAATACACATGCAGAATGCAGTACATAGGGAAAGTTACACATAACACATCACAATTCTGCAATAGAGAATATAGGCGCGCCACAGTACTCTTGGTGAGATGGGACTCACAGATGGAACTAGGTACAGTACCTCGTAAATGTAACCAAAACCCGGAAATAAATGCTCAGTCCGAGGAGAAGGGGTAATCCACGGGTAAGGGGTGAAAAGACCAAAGAAAATAATCCAGCCGTGTGTGTCCACCGCGTTGTAGAACCGGCCGCGCAATTGCGCTAAGAGCCGAGGGGAGGTTGCAAAGAGAGTAGAGCAAAAAAAGCCACGGCGAAATGCGCTGGGGCTCCTCCCTGGGTGAACTCTGTGTTTCCAGGAATGTCCCTCCATTTGGAGCTCTATACCTCTTCCACCCTCAGCGCCTCCTCCGTAACCAGTCCTCCTTCACCGGCTTTCAGCGCATTGGCGCAGCCGGGCAACGTTCGGATTATTTTCTTTGGTCTTTTCACCCCTTACCCGTGGATTACCCCTTCTCCTCGGACTGAGCATTTATTTCTGCATAATACACAGTCACGTTCTACACAATATTGAGTTCAACACATTTTTTTGAAGAGAGTTCTACACAATATGGGTCGCATTAACACAGATGATTAGAGTTCTACACAACTAAAAGCGATACGGAGGAGTTAGCCAAATCGCGGCTTGAGTCACTGCAGGCAGTGAAGCAGTACATTTAAAGCGGCCAGATAAACTCACAGTCTTT